>JAUPMG010021512.1:0-15125 GCA_031762675.1 Pachysandra terminalis | reverse complement strand
ACACACATAAATTGTTTCCAAAATTAAAAGAGAAATAATCAAATCATAAAACAAGAAGTAAAATAGTTGTTAATCCCTAACTGTCCACTGGGACAATCCAAAATGTTATATGAGTGATGATGCATCTTCATATTTATATCCTATGGAAAATTTCAATCCCCTTAGTGAAGTGCAATGCATCTATAGCAAATAAAATGAAGAACAAATCACAACTATAACCTTTTATACGGGCAATGCATTAAACACTCCATATATACCAAATAATTCCACCAACAGCCCGGTATCTCCGTTTTCAAGGCAACCACACACTTCTAGTAATTCACAATAATATATAAAAAATGGCCAAAAATAAATATAAAATTAAAACAAACTAATAATTAAAATTAGAGACGTTTATATCCCGGTCGATAGCACTCCAAAGCGAGAAGGATATAGCCGGACAGTTCGGTTAAAGTAGAACCAGTGCCACATTCTCTAAACACTAATTATTAGAAAGGCGAGAAAACCAATAAGTAATCAAAACATAAGACTTACCTAAAAATACTTAGGCATCATGAAAGATTTAAATTAAAAGAGCCTAATTTTATGCATTCAATCAAGTGGAACAAACCACTAATTAATTTTAGAGACGTCTATATCCCGGTCGATAGCACGCCAAAGCGAGAAGGATGTAGCCTGACAGTTCGGTAAAGCAAAACCGGGGCCACATTCTCTAAACAATAATTATTAGAAAGGCATGAAAGCCAATAAGCAATCAGAACATAAGACTTAACAAAACATGCTTAGACATCATGAAAGATTTAAATTAAAATAACCTAATTTTATGCATTCAATCAAGTGGAACAAACTAATAATAAATTTTAGTGACGGCTATATCCTGGTGGAAGCTGATTTAAAAAGTCCCTAATCCTTTCAAAGTGCCTTTTTTTAATCTGAACAGCCAATTTAAACAAGATCCTCACTATGGATCACCTTTACAATAGGAATTGGGTGATTCATAATTGATGTTGCATGTGAAATAAGCATGCTCAATAGATGACTCATCTTTACAAGTATGGGATTTCTCCTTGAGCAAATTTAGATTACGCTGTTCAATGCCGAAAACTGGTTAAAGGGGTTGAATAGTCAGGGCTAGGAGGAAAGCTTTGTTGTGGAAACTATGTCTTATTGGAGCTAATCTTACACTCTTGGATACTTTCATCCCTTATTCTTCCTATTCATTACATAAATTCATCTTAACAGTTACATTAATCGTATGAATATGTTGTTTTTGTATTGCCAACATTCTACTCCATTAGTCAAGGCAGGCCTAGTAGTTATCTAATAAAATTTGAATTTCAGCTTGAGAAGAAATCTCATAGATGTGACATAAGCAGGTCATTGTCCGTATACCACTTTAATACAAGAAGGCACCAATGAGGGTAGAAGGTTCTATTGGGGGAGGAAGTCCAAAGGGAAATAGGTTGAAATTTGAAGAAGCACGACATAAAGGTACAAGCTCTCAAATCCACAAATCAAAATATAACTTGAGCAAATACTAGAATTGTCAGATTCTCTATCTATAGGGTAAGTTATTATATCCACATATTAGGATCTAAGTATCAAATTGATGCAGTTTTCATTACAACTATAAACATCTTCCCATACTTTGTCCTTCAGTATTATATAGAAATTCCTAACCTAGCAATATTTTCGGTGTAAGTATTTTTAGGTTATGTTCAGCTCAAATGGGCGGCATTTTAATACTAGATCTATCATTATCCAAGAAAGTAGATTATCATCCTTAGGAACAAGTGAACTTATAGGGGACAATTATAAAAGTGAGAAAAATAAAAAATAAAAAAGGCATACGCACAAACAAGGGTTGCCGTGTGTTATATGGTATTTCTCAAAGTTGGAAAATCACTTGCCAAATTATTTTCTTACTTGTATTAAGAGAGAAAAACATAAATGATGAAGGAACAAAATTAACGGGAGGCAAAATGTCACGCCCCAAATCCCATGACTCACATCCCTAGGTGGGAAGGCACGGATCACGAGGTGCAACCTTCAGTATCCATTTTTGGACTGCGGATTTTCATATCGAACAAGGAAATTGAAAGCCCTCAATTTAATTCATAGTAAGTTAGGGTAACAAAAGTGGAAGTAATTACTAATTATTACATCAGAGTATTCAACGTAATAACTTCAAAGGTTTCGAAAGAGCCGTACATCCAAATAAAATAAACATATTGTCTGAATCAAAAATGAAATCTAAAGTCCATCTGTTATATGTATCACAAATCCAAGTCTCCTTGTCTGTAAGTATTATATTAACCCGCAGTAATGAAACACGCATGAATATGGAATACTCAGCAAGCACGATCCAGTTAACATACAATGATAATATGATTATAAAATCCTCTGATAAATCAGTAACACGATAAACAATATAAACTATGATATGATATGATATGATGAATATGAATGTGAAATACAATGCTCTAAGATGCTCATCCAATGAACACAATATGATATGCAAGTAATGCACCTATGATCAGATGTCGTGCTAAGTGTCCTCAGGTATCCGGTTCGGAACAACTGTTCCAGGAACAACCGATAAGCCCCCTCGCTGATCCGGGAGCTAACCCCTGGTTCAATGGCCACCATCCCTACTCTTTTGTAGCACTTTCATCTTATGGGAATAGGCAACCCAAACATCTTTTCTTCCAAGGAACACCTAACCTTTCAACAATCACAGCATGATTGCCTATCCTAGGGAATCCAAATGATGTAATCTCGTGAAAGCTACTTACGCGTCCATACACGCAAGTATTCTAATGGAAGACCTCATAAGCGTTCCTATGATGCTTTGGATAGAAAAATGATATGTTCCCGTGAAAGCTACTTACGCGCCTCTACGCGCAAGTAATCAAATGGAACACATCATAGGTATTCCCATTAACAAATTCAATCATTGTACAATAATTCTGGTCATCCCTCCACCTCACAGGTGGGTAATCCATCCACATCCATATGTGGGTAATCCATCCACATAAGTGGGAAATCCATCCACTGCGATAGGTGGGTAATCACAACTCTCAGTGTTCTTGGGGAATGGTTACAATTTGGTTCACATATATATCATATATATTATAGGTTTAATTCTGCCAAATCTGTGTTCTGTGCTACTGCACTCGATCGCACTGCCCAGAAACAGTGTTCTGGGTTATTTTTCAGCTTCGACCTATAGTCACCATTTTGGCCATATCTTTTTAAATACACATCATAATCACCTCAAACATGTTTTCACGTCTTCCTAACGAATAGGAGAATCTAAATAAAATAAAAAACAAAAATCATAAAACTTATTTAGATGTGTTCCATAATCGATAGTTCAGATCGGCATATGTTCTGTAATTTTCTAGAATGCAAGAAGGGTGTTTTATGCATCCAATTCACATAAGAAATCACTTAAAAGCATGCTAACATTCAAAACACAACCATATATGATCATAATCATCAAAATATTCATTCATTTCATAACATCAAATTAATTCTTGAAAATCAAACATAAACAGTCTAGTTTCTAATAACACTATGTAATCCATTTTCTGGAAATTCTATTATTAAAAAATCATGGAAATCAACATATAAATTGGATAAATCATGTTCATAGACCAAATAAACAGTAAACTAATAAACTTTAACCACATAAATCATTGTAGAGGACAGGATAAGCTACTTACCTGGTAATTTCTCAGATTTTCTAGTTTTTGGCTTCAAGCTTCAGCTTGGAAATCTTTAAATTATTCTTCCTTCTTCCTTCCCTACAAAAACCACTCAAAGAAGTCAGCTTTTCTCCCTACCCATTCCATTTGTGTTCTTAAGACAAAGGTTCTTGTCTCTTCCTTTTCCCAAGTCAAGTGTTAATAGGGTAGCTTAGTTTAGCTTAGGTGGTTAATAGGGTAGTTTAGTTTACTCTTTTTAGTCTAAGCTAGTGCACTTACAAAAGAAATTCATGTTGTTCACATTTTGGCTAATGGAATAAAGTTTGTATATTTCAATTATTACCCCTTTGTAAGGGTAATAACACATTAGCCCCTAAGCCAACATTAGGTAATTATAAATATACCCCTATACTTGTATTAATTCAATTATAAACTAGAAAATTAAATAATGATTCTTTTTTTTAAGGGTTCGGGTCATTACAATCTATCCTCCTTAAAAGAATTTCGTCCCTGAAATTACGCACCTTAATTTGAGAACAAATGATGATACCGCTCCCGAATCTCTGATTCCAATTCCCAAGAAGCTTCAGTCGTGTCATGATGACTCCACTGAACTTTCACCAAGGGAATGGTCTTAGTACGTAAGACATGTTCATTCCGATCCATAATCAATATAGGTTGTTCTACGTAAGATACGTTCTTCTTCAGCTGCAATTCACTCCAATCTACAATATGTGACGGATGGAGCTCGTACTTCCGTAGCATAGACAAATGGAATACATTGTCTACGGATGATAGCAGCGTAAGTAGAGCCACTCTATACGCCACCTTTCCAATCTTCTCCAGTATTTGGAATAGTCTAACATAACTTGGAGCAAGCTTCCCTTTCTTTTCAAACCTCATCACATCCTTCATCGGTGATACTTCCAGAAAAACATGATCACCCACATTGAATTTCAGATCTCTCCTTCTTTTATTAGCGTAACTCTTCTGTCTGCTTTGTGCTATCCTCAATCTCTCTCTGATCAGTTTCACCTTAGCTGTAGTCTCTCGTACTAGTTCGGGTCCAAGAATACTACTCTCTCCAACCTCTACCCAACATATTGGCGATCGACAAGGTCTCCCGTACAATGCCTCGAAAGGAGCCATACCAATGCTTGAGTAATAGCTGTTGTTGTAAGAGAATTCTACCAAAGGTAGATGTTCTCCCCAACTACCTTCAAAATCCAAAGCACATGCTCGCACCATATCCTCCAAGACCTGATTCACCCTCTCAGTCTGCCCATCAGTTTGCGGATGGTATGCAGTACTGAAGTCCAACTGAGTTCCCATCGCCTTCTGCAAGCTCTCCCAGAACTTCGATGTAAACAATGATCCATTATCAGATACTATGCTCACAAGCACGCCATGTAGTTGAACTATCTCACGTACATAGAGCTTAGCAATCTCGTTGGCTATAACTGAAGTCCGAACTGGTAGGAAATGAGCTGATTTGTTGAGTCTGTTTACTACCACCCAAATCGAGTCTCAATTCCCACGAGTCTTAGGTAAACCAAAGATAAACTCCATCGTCACGTACTCCCATTTCCATTCTGCCATTGGTAATGGTTGTAGTAGTCCTGCTGATCTTTGATGTTAAACTTTCACTTGCAAACAAGTGAAACACCTCGCCACGAACTGAGCTATCACCCCATTCATTCCAGGCCACCAATAATTCTTCCTCAAGTCACGATACATCTTGGTGCTTCTTGGAATAGTGGAATTCCATGAACTTTAAGATTCCTCTAAGATCTCCCTCCTAATCTCCTGGTCATCTGGTACACACAGTTTACCCCGATATCTAATCAGTCCATCTTTGTGCACTGCCCAATCTGGCTTCTTCTCATCTGTTGCCAACAACTGCAACTCCTGATCTGATTTCTGCTCAACTGCAATACGGTTCTCCAGTGATTGTTTCACAACCATACTGAAGAGTAAACTGCCTCAGTTCTCATTCACTGGCCCAATCCTCAAATCTGCAAAGGCTTTCTGTAAACTCCACTCCTGACACATCATCTGTGCTGACACACCACGAGGTCTCCTGGTCAAAGCATCCACCACAACATTTGCATTCCATGGATGGTAGTTGAGTGCAGTGATGTAGACGCTAAGTAACTCCACCCACCTCCTCTGGTGCATGTTAAGGTCCTTCTGAGTAAAGATGTACTTCAGAGTATTATGATCTGAATACAACTCAAACTCCTCTCGGTATAAGTAGTGTTTCCACAATTTCAAAACAATGACAACTGTGGCCAACTCAAGATCATGAGTTGGATAGTTGCGCTCATGTGTCTTAAGTTGTTGCAATGCATATGCCACTACTCTCCCATCCTGCATCAAAACTGATCCAAGTCCCTACAAGGATGCATCTGTGTACACCTCCATCTTCCGTCCACTCGCTGGAACTACGAACACAGGTGTTGTGGTAAGTCTCTTCTTTAACTCTTCAAATGCTGGTTCACACCTGTCATCCCATTCAAATTTCACGTCCTTCCTGGTCAATCGAGTCTAAGGTACTGATATGGTAGAAAATTTCTCGATGAACTTCTTGTAGTAACCCGCCAGACCATGGAAACTTCTAATCTCAGACGCATTCTTCGGTCTTGCCCATCCTATCATAGCATCCACCTTTGAAGGATCTACTAAAATACCCTTCCTTGACAAGACATGCCCAAGGAATTTCACTTCCTCCTTCCAGAAGTCACACTTCTCAAACTTGACAAATAGCTGATGGTCACTAAGTGTCTATAACACAATTCGTAGATGCTCATCATGTTGTTACCGAGTCAGAGAGTAGATCAAAATATCATCAATAAATACTATCACAAACTGATCTAGATAGGGTCGAAACACCCTATGCATCAGATCCATAAAAGTGGTTGGTGCATTCGTTAACACAAATGGCATCACCACAAATTCAAAATGACCATATCGGGTACGAAAAGGCGCTTTATGAATATCCTCCTCGTTGATCCTCAGTTGATGGTAACCCGATCTCAGATCTTTCTTGGAGAAATACTGGGCTTCCCTCAACTGAACAAATAAGTCATCAATCCTTGGCAGTGGGTACTTGTTCTTAATAGTGACCCGGTTCAACCGCCTGTAGTCCACACACAATCTGAGTGAACAATCATTCTTCTTAACAAACAGAACGGGTACACCCCATGGAGACGTACTCGGTCTCACAAACCCAAGTGCACTCAATCCATCCAACTGCTTCTTCAACTCACGTAACTCTGTCGGAGCCATCCGATAAGTCGCTAGTGATATAGGAGAAGTACTCGGCATCAAGTCAATGTAGAAATCAATCTCTCTCCTGGGAGGTAAGTTAGTATTATCATGGAAGACTCCCTCAAATTCACATACAGTCGGGATGTCTTCTAAGGAAAACTGACTTGCACCATCTGCTGCACACATAAAGTCTAATTGATACTTATTTTTCTCGATCTCGAGAAAAGTAAGCTGCTTCCCATCAAGAAGGTCAAATACAACAGTCTTCTCAAAACAGTTCACTTTGGCATGATAGGCAGCAAGCCAATCCATACCAAAGATCACATCAAACTCTACCATGTCTAGTACAATCAAGTCAGCCTCCAGGTTCAGATCTCCAACTCTCACCACATAGGCACGATACACCCGGTGTAGAGTACCAATACTACCCACTAGATTGACTATACTAACAAGTGTCTCTATTATGCTAGGCTCCAACCCAAGGAATATCATAAATCTACAAGAAATAAATGAATGCGATGCTCCCGAGTCAAACAACACATGAACAGGTGTATGAAATAAATGTAAAGTACCTTCCACGACAGCATTTGTGGCACTATCATCCCATTAAGCCGCCTGAGTATCCGTCATAGCATTAGCCTTGCCAGCATGAACCTGACACTGACGTAGCCTACAATCATTCTACAGATGACCCTGCTTGCCACAGTTGTAGCACACGCGTGAATCCCTCTGTCTGAACAGCTGCTACTGGTTCTGCTGTGGTGGGGGATGTGGCTAAGTACAAGCTGTCACTGGTGCAACTGTAGTAGTATCAGGTGGTGGTGTTCTCCTCTGTCGGTCATCACCCCTGTGGTGCCTATCTAATCCCTGTCCCTGGCGATAGGGATGGAAATGTCCTCCCCGGTCCAATCTAGGCTAATGATCCCTCTGTCCAGAATATCTATCCAAATCACGCTTTACATGCCTGGCACACTCCAAGACCTCTGAATAAGTCCTGAGTCGCTGTGGTATTACTCTGGACCTAATTGTTGGTTGAAGTCCCTCCTCAAACTTAGCAGCTCGGTCTGCCTCCTCTGCCACCATGTGCAGTGCATGCCTCGATATCCTGGCAAAGCTGGTCTTATACTGGGCCATAGTCTTACTTCCCTGCTCCAGTCTCATGAAATCTAGTGCCATCTGTCGGCGATAGCTTCTAGCTAGAAAAGTGTCCAGGAATCTACTCCTGTCAGTAGTCCAAGGCATTGCTCCTTCATAATTCCTCTCCTCTATCTTCCACTAGTTCAGTGCTTCACCTTTCAGCATAAAGGTGGCAAGCCTCGTCTGCTCATCCTCAGGACAGTCCATCGTCTTGAAGATCCTCTCAGTGTCAATCAACTAGTCCTTGGCTAGCTGTGGTTCACCCACACCATCGTAGGTAGGTGGGGACAACTGCTAGAATCGTTCCAGCCAAGCCGTAGGCGCTGCAGCTGCTATCATCGGCCTACCCTCTGTCCTCAGCATCTGATCGCGCTGTATGTGAGCCATATCTTCCATTATACGATATAGTTCCTCTAGTCGAGGTTCAGTCTCACATCCAGCACCGGAAGATGATGCTCCATCTGCAACAGATTTACCCCTTCTTTCTGCCATCTACAATTTCACCACAAGGTTCATGAGTCACTAATCCTACTTCTAACCTAATGTTCACATGCAAACAAACATACAATCACATAAAGCAATCAACACACAATCCTAAGAAACATTTATAAGTTTCTCCACCTAACTTCTGGTGTCTATGTGATTCTAATTCTATGTTTTCTCATTTTCCAACTCTATTATGAAAATCATTACTCTGATACCAATCTATCACGCCCTAGATCCCATGACTCACATCCCCAGGTGGGAAGGTACGGATCATGAGGTGCAACCTTCGGGATCCATTTCTGGACCGCGGATTTTCATATCGAGCAAGGCATGAGAAAGCCCTCAATTTAACAAATAATAAGCCAGAGTAACAAAAGCGGAAGTAATTACTAACTATTACATCAGAGTATTCAACGTAATAACTTCAAAGGCTTCAGAAGAGCTGTACATCCAAAGAAAATAAACATAATGTCTGAATCAAAAATGAAATCTAAAGTCCATCTGTAATATGTATCACATATCCAAGTCTCCTCGTCTGTAAGTACTATATTAACCTGCTATCATGAAACAGTGCACGAGTAGGGAATACTCAGCAAGCATGATCCAGTTAACGGACAATGATAATATGATTATAAAATCGTCCGATAAACCAGTAATACGATAAACAATATAAACTATGATATGATACGATGAATATGAATGTGAAATACAATGCTCTAAGATGCTCATCCAATGATCACAATATGATATGCAAGTAATGCACCTATGATCAGATGCCGTGCTAAGTGTCCTCAGATATCCAGTTCGGAACATGTGTTCTAGGAACAACCGGTAAGTCCCCTCGCTGATCCGGGCGCTAACCCATGGTTCAACGGCCACCATCTCTCCTCTTTAGTAGGAATTTCAACCTACGGGAATAGGCAACCCATATTTTCTTCCAAGGATCACCTAACCTTTCAACAATCATAGCACGAATGCCTATCCTAGGGAATCCAAATGATGTACTCCGTGAAAGCTACTTACGCGCCCATGCACGCAACTAATCTAATGGAAGTCCTCATAAGCATTCCTATGATGCTTTGGATATACAAATGATATGTTCCCATGAAAGCTATATACGCGCCCATACAAACAAGTAATCCAATGGAACACATCACAGGTATTCCCATTAACAAATTCAGTCAATATGTAATAATTCTGGTCATCCCTCCACCTCACTGGTGGGTAATACATCCATATCCATATGTGGATAATCCATAAACATAAGTGGGTAATCCATCCATAGGAACTATGCTCGATCGCATTTGCGCTCAAACACAATCCTGTGCGCTCGATCACACTGCCCATAAACAGTGTTTTGGGTTATTTTTCAGCTTCGATCTACAGTCACTAGTTTGGCCATATCGTTTTAAATACACGTCGGAATCGCCTCAAACTTGTTTTGGCATATTCCTAACTAATAGGAGAATCTAAATAAAATATAAAATAAATTATAAAAGTATTTACATTTATTCCATAATCGATAGTTCAGATCGGCATATGTTCTGTAGTTTTCTAGAATGCAAGAAGGGTGTTTCATTCATGCAATTCAATACGAAATCACTTAAAAACATGCTAACATTCAAAACACAACCATATATGATCATAATCATCAAAATATTCTTTTATTTCATAACATCAAAGTAATTCTTGAAAATCAAACATAGACAGTCAAGTTTCTAATTTCACTATGTAATCCATTTTCTGGAAATTCTACTATTCACAACTCGTGGAAATCAACCTATAAAATTGATAAATCATGTGCATAGACCAAATCAACAGTAAACTAACAAAATTTAACCACATAAATCATTTTAGATGACCGGATAAGCTACTTACCTGGTAATTTCTCAGATTTTTTGGTTTTTGGCTTCAAGCTTCAACTTGGAAATCTTCAAATCAGTCTTCCTTCTTCCTTCTCTACAGAAACCACTCAAAGAACTCAGCTTTTCTCCCCTAACCATTTCATTTGTGTTCTTAGGAAAAAGGTTCTTGTCTCTTCCTTTTCCCAAGTCAAGTGTTAATAGGGTAGCTTAGTTTAGCTTAGGTGGTTAATAGGGTAGTTTAGTTTACTCTTTTTAGTCTAAGCTAGTACACTTACCAAAGAAATTCTTGTTGTCCACGTTTTGGCTCATGGAACAACGTTTGGAAATTTCAGTTATTACCCCTTTGTAAAGGTAATAACACATTAGCCCCCTAAGCCAACATAAGGTAATTATAAATATGCCCCTATACTTGTATTAATTCAACTACAAACTAGAAAATTAAGTAATGATTAATTTGTTTAAGAGTCCGGGTCATTACACACAACTTGGCTTTCACATCAATGTGATAATAAACTGCTAGAGAATAAATAAAAATAAAATGATCAAATCAAGAAATTGTATATCCTCTCAAATGAGTCTTCTCAAATAAGGTCAAATCCCCAACCTTAGTGTTACCTAAAGATAAATCAATCAATGCTATTAAGAATTTATTCTATGACTAAAGGCAATTCAAATTTATTAGCACAAACTATGTTTACACTCCTTTTTGCATCAAATCCAGCATTTTCATCATTAACTCCCACTGATTGTTGACCAACTAGGTTAACATTGCAAATCATTGAAAGTTCCCTCATACCTTGCCCCCCACTAGTGGTCATTACTAGCCATAGTAGGATTAAAACCTAAACTTGCTCCGTTGCTCTTTCAATAGCTCCAACTTCTAAATAGGACCAAAACTTAATTAACACCTAAACATGCCAATTTCCATTTTATTTGAGGTATCCAATCCTAGGGCTATAAACGAGCCCTAAGATTTTGACTAATCACAATGACTAATCTACAAATTGCATATATCAATTAACAATAAGCATCTAAACATGAGTAATGGCTTGAATCCAATTTCTTTAACGAATACCTCTTGATAGGCCGATGACGACGGAAGGCAACGGCAACGGCGACGAGGACGGACAACAACGGGAACGGCAAGGACGGACGGCAACGGGAACGGTGACGGCAACGGAGAAGGTAGCGTAGATCGAGAAGGCGAGCGGGAAAAAGAAAGAGAAGGGGAAAAAGAAGGTGGAGTATCGGGGGAAAACAAAGAACCCAATGTCGGCACTTATTTAAAAATCGCCGACAATGAATTCTATCTTCGAGGTTTTAACTAAACCACCGACTATTGACCAAACCATTCTCGGCGGTTCATTAAAAACCGCTGAGTTATATTAATCCTGCCTCGGCGGTTTTAATTAAATCGCTGAGACAAGGTAACTTTCTCCCACGAATTTCCCCGCGCCAAATACTTTTTGCACGCTAAATGGGTTGCTCAGCGGTCTAATGAAAACTGTTGAGATAATAACATTGCCCGGCGGTTTTCATAAACCGCTTGTAAAAGCAGCCGGTAAAAAACCCTTTTTTTGTAGTGAGTCTTGGACTTGTAGGGGGTTAAGGGAATTAAATATCTATAGGGTGTGAGATTGTGATGAGCGATGTTTGTTGTTTGTGCGTCCTAACTAGCGACTCCGTATGGATAATTGGGGACAAGAATTACAACTATTTCTGAGAATTTTAAGGTAGAAGCTACTAGGATGAAGTCTCTGTTTAGTATACTGGATTGTCACGTTATTAAAGGATGTGATGATCTAAGGCTTATGTTTTGCTGATTGAAATTATTTAAGTTACTTAAAACTCTAATACTAACAAAATTTAAAATTTAAAATTTAAAGGTCAATGTAGTTGCAAATCCACTAGACTGAGAAATTTGAGAGTTTGGTAGGAATTAGATTATATAAATAAAGAGGATAATAATATGCAATTATTTAATCACTTCATTTTATTATATATATATATATATATATATATATATATAACATTTTATATAATCACACCAAGTTCCAAACTGGATCAAAGTCTGAAGAAGTCACTATTTGTGCCAGATCTAGACCGAGACCCATATTTTGATGAAACTCGGTGGTCATCTAATCAATCTTTAAATCTTTGTTTAGATGGGTTGATGTGATGCTTGACTTCTTGTATTTTGATAAACTTTGTAATTCTAGAATTTTTATCTTTGCTCTTCTTGGTGATCTCCACCTTCCAAGGGCACCCTTTATATGGTTCAATTGCATTTCAGTTATAGTGTGTTCCTTTCCGCATGTTTTGGGTTTTCTTCTCGCAGTGTATTAAACTTTATTTTCCTGCTTATCATGTGTGTGCTTATTGGGTAGCCTGCACTGGCCCTCCCTTTCCAGTGTAATCATGCAATATATTTCTTCAATGTAATGATTCGTTTGAAATTGACAAACCCCATGCTGCTCTATTATCGTGTACTTATATTGATCTCATGTACTTAGTCTCATTATTTTCTTGCCTTTAGAACACCTTTGGTTGTTCTTATTCATTTTGAATCAGTTTGCATTTTCACGAATTACGATTACTATTTTGACTTGCATCATTTGCGTATCACTAGAAAGTTTTAAATACGTGATTTTGATTTCAAATTTTTAGTTTTCCAGAACCTTTTCGGCTGTGACAAGGCTGGCGATGCCATTCCACCTTTACCATCATGCCTCCACCTCCTTCGCTGCCTGAGGATTTCCCTTAGGTGATCTTGATGATTTCCGTTTAGATACCTTTAGATGTTTTCTTTCGACATGTTGTTTTTGAATGTTTTGCTTTTGAAATCCAAAAGTTTTTACTTAAAGCGTTTTGAATCTTTCAGATGTAATGTTTTTGGTATGTCTAAGTCTCCTTCTTGTGTTATTAATGAAATCTTGGTTAGATTAATCTTGTGTTAGTTTCAAATAAAAAGCATTGAAAAATTAGATTAGAAACCTAACTTAATAGATCACTTAATTTAATTCCGATGACAAAATTCTTTTAAGGAGGGTAGAATGTAATAACCTGAAAAATCTCTAAACATATTAACTTGAAACCTTAAGGTAAATAAGTAATATGATGAATTGGCAATTTGATCTCATTTATTAATTAGGATTAGAACATTTAAAATCCTTAATTCCATAAGACACATTAGAGATTCCTTAAATCAATAAAACTGATCAGGTTAGCGAGATTAAATTAGGAAGCAGAACGGGTCAGATAACCTAACTTAGCATTAAATAGGAAATAAAAAAATGTACGCCTTAAACCTTCTGATTTATGCATATTTATGTTTTAAACCTTCTAATAATTCTTCCTTTTGTTTGGATCCTCGATAGGGTTAAATCCAACCATGCGATCGTTTGTGTTGTGCATGTTAGGACTTGGTGTTACACAAAATAGCATGGCCCTTTTTGGTGTTTGAATTTGTGTTTGATCATTAAGATCAAGATTATGATGAGTGGTCTAGACACATTTAAGCATTTCTGTTTCTTTGGAGGGGTAAGATTCATTTTAGCTTTTGCGTGTTTAGGTGTGTGGCTAGGATTGAAGGAGAGAGGGAGTGAGTAGTGGGGATTACCAAATCTCACCCACAATTCTAATCCTAGGGTCCAGATTAGAGTTGTTAGATTAGAGGGCAGGATTGTTTTGTGTTGGTTCAAGAGACATGGGTCTCTTTGTTTGTCTCATTTGAGGAGAATCTCATGTTTCTTTTGGTTGGGAGCTTTGGTTGCTTGGAGCTTGAAGAAGAAAGAAGAGGGTCTTGCATGCTTAAAGAATTCTTTGCATTTCTTGGATTTTCTTACATATGATCAAGGTAATTAGATATCTCAATTTTTGTTCTTGATTAAAGTAGATTTAGGATTGTATCTCTCTATTTTCAAGTTCATGCATGCTTTTAAATGTTAAAGGATGGATTGAATGCCTTGATTTTGTGTTATGGAAGAATCATTTTTAGGGTTGAAACGAAATGGAATTGAGTGAAAATGCATGATTAAAATTTTCCCTTTGTTGTATCTTCATTTGGAGTGAAAACCCCCATGATTTGGCTGATTCGGTATGTTCGGCAACCTCCTCAGTGCACCGAATGCTCTGCCGACGACCCAAATACTTGTTCTGGTGATTTTCTCGGCTCACCGAGAAGCTCACTAAGCTCATATTTGGACAAATTTAGTAATTTTGGATTCCTATTTTCGCTGGGAATCCAACAAAACAACTTTAAGGCAAATCTGAGTTGTATACCAAAAGTTAACACCATTTTAGTTTAAGGGTGTCAAGTCAGATTTTCAGCTATGCGAGCCGAACAGGGGCGCCGAATCTCAGTTCGGGGTGCTGAAGTGGTCATCGAGATTGAGTTCCCTGGAATGGTCGCCGAGTCTTAGTTTGGTTCTGTCACGTCCCGAACCGGAATTTCCCTAAATCGTAGGTTTTCCACTTCGAGCGTAACCTTCACCCCGTATTTCTACGGGAGTGGCGACACAAATTGAAACGTAAGCGAAAGTTCAATTAGTTCTAGTAAGATATAAGTAACTAATTACATTTTGAACTAAAAACTTACAAGTTCTAGGTAAATTAACATCTAAAGTTAAACTAAGTACATGTTCTATCAGAGTGTGCT
>JAUPMG010021490.1:0-15126 GCA_031762675.1 Pachysandra terminalis | reverse complement strand
AGCCACGATCTTATTGTATCAAGTGGCTTTGGATCGGACCGATCCAACCGATACCTATACGGATCGGCCGATCCAGTCCGATCCAATCATTGGATCGTACCGATCCAACTGATACTGATACGGATCGGCCGATGCAGTCCGATCCCATTTTTTTCTCTCAAATGACGATCCAAAAGTTGGATTGGACCAGGATTGGCCGATCCAATACCGGATCGGCGATCCAGATTGGGATTGGCCCGGACTGGTCCGATCCAGGATCCCGAGATTAAAAACCTTGATGTGAATGTTCATGATAGAATGCTCATCTTGCGGGGTAATGTTAAGGAAAATCCACATCAAAATAAGATCATCCTCAAATATCAATTCAAATCATGCCAAACACACCAATTGTAACAGCCAACTGTGATGTATAATATCTTTCATGTATTAAAGTCATAAACACACATCAACTACATCATTAATTAACAAAAACACAATATTTAAAGGACTATATGCCCATATACAAATACTGGACCAAAGGGATGGAATCCCAATTCCTGAAAAGAAATAAACCATTAAACTAATAACACAAATACTATAGTAATAAACAAGGTTACCAATCTAATCTAAAGTACTTGGGTTGGACAAAGCAAATGCAAGGAGCTCCTCATCACGTTCTAAGACGGCCATGACTTGTTCATCCAAGGTCACTCAAGCATCTATTCCTTTTCCCATTCTGGTGTCCATCAAAACAATAAAGTTAGCGAGTCCGGAGATTGCCAAACTGACACTACTTACCCATGTAGGCTTTCCCCACCCGAAATCGGCTTCATATAGAGGGAAACTAGACCAACTGGTGAAGGTATAAGAATCTACTTCACCTGTAGAATGTATTCGGTCCCATTCTTTAGTCTCTTCTAACATCCTTAGGAACCCTTCTTCACCTTGAAGTTCTCTCAAACTATCATTGTCAACTTTGCTAATAGCTTCACTTAGCTGATCCACCAAGTCACCAAACTCGCTTTTGTTCTCAATCGTTGATGATACACTCGCGATTGAGGTGATATTCCCGATTGTATTCCCGGGCAATGGTGGGATCATCTTCCCGCGCATGTCGATTGTATGACTCGCCACAAAAAGCTTTTTCTAAGAATCTGGTTTTGCTACAGAGGCAGCAATGATTCGTTGCCATAGAAGCGTCGACACCACTTCATCCTGGGTCGGGTGCAGTTGAAGGGTACTTGTTGTTAATCACCTTCTCCTTGAGAGCAGTTATGTTTGAGCCACTAAACACAAACCTTCTTGTCCTTGTAATGGATCCAACTTCTGATACCTCAACGCCTACAGGTTCGAGTCCTGAAAAACCTCTTGATGGGAAGAGAGAATCTTGTACGAAGATACGACATACAGGTTTATCACTAGAACCACGAGCGATTGAGGCCCAATCTTTAACAAAAGCTCCCAAGGATGATCCATCAATGATCTTGTGTAAAAGGCACAGACCAATTGCTACTCCACCACAATCAAAGTTGTTTACTTGAATGGCTAATTGAACTATGTGTGAATGAAACAATTAGTGTTGTGGACATCTTGTAGTAGTGGAGAGGTTCACGCATCTCTCTCTCTCTCTCTCTCTCTCTCTCTCTTTTTGGTGCAGGCACCTCTCTCTCTCTATATATATGGGTTTCATACACACAATACATCATCTCTTAGACTTGGACCCAATATGTTTGCACTAAGACAAGCTAACCACCCTATAATTCCATTATATTCTATCATCTTATAATAATTTAGTGAAGTAATTTGCAAATAATTTAGTGTAAGCCATATGCATGTGTCCTTTGATGTGTCTCTAGTAGGGTCATTGGGGGTACTTATAAAGGAATTGAAATTGTACCTAACTTCGGACGAGGGACCCACAAACTGTGTGACGAGGGTGTGTGCTGCGAAACACACCCAAGAGCAAATTGAGCATTGTTTGTTGATGGCGGTCCTCGAGGTCTATACCTATCAGGTGTTACCTAAAATCAACTTTGCCGGCTTTTATTTTGGATGAATATCCAAATTGTCAACTTGACTGAAATCAACTTCGATGACTTTGATTTTGGATGAATAGAATTCCGAATTATCAACTAGTGGAAAATCCACTTTGACGACTTTGATTTTGGATGAATAGAATTCCGAATTATCAACTAATGGGATGCTACTGAAAGAATTCATGATCAAATTAAGCATTGTTTGTTGATGGCGGTCCTTAATTCCACTGTCTTTTGTATTCTGAGTAGGCTTTCTCTCTACATATCTGTCTAAGGGAAATGCTCTCCGATGCCTTCCGATCAGGGTTTCCTCTAGATATCCGTTTAAAGATGGTCACTCTACTGCCCCGAGCAGACTTTTCCTCTATATATCCGCCCAAGGGAGATGGCCCCCGACTGCCACCCGAGCAGGCTCTCTTCACATACCTGCCTAAGGGAGAAGGTTGTAAGATCGAATCCAGGATAAGCACCCAACATGGAAAGCAATGCACATATAGACGTTCTCTCAACATGGAAAGATCAATATTGGTTACTCTCCATTTATGCACAGATCCCTTGATTTGGGTTTACACAATTGCATTCCTTTAATTTAGGCTTACCAAGAATAACTCATAGGATTGTATAATATAAGGACTGATTCTGTTTGTGAATAATACAGTAAAAACCATTCATTCAATATACTGTCCTTTACTTTCTATATGGTATCAAAGCATACTCGATAGCTCCATCGAGCACCTCCATTTTGTTTTCTGCAATCCACCATGGCTGATGACAGTCAATCCAGTGCCACACCTCCAATAGTTGTCACTTCCCCCCTCCTCCTCATCCCCTTTATCTCCCTCCATTCAACTCATATCTATCAATGCTGCTGCCCAACTTCCCATTAAACTATCCTCCTCCAACTATAACTCCTGGTGTGTCCAATTCCACTCCCTTTTCTTCGGCTATAGCCTACTTGGCTTCCTAAGTCCACTTTCTCACTTACAAATGTCTTATGTGTTCCCTCTATGCAATAGAATCTTATCTCTATTTCTCAGTTTTGCAAATCTAATAACACCACTATTGAATTTTTTCCTACTTTCTTTGTTACGAAGGACTTGCGCACGAGGGCACATCTTCCTCACGGCCGGAACAAGCATGATGTCTACGAATGGCCTAGCATCATGGAATCCGGCGTTTCTCTCCAATTGTCTCCCTCTGTTTTCGTTGGAATCAAAACATCACCTCTTATCTGGCATAATCGTCTTGGACATCCATCCAGTTGCACCATTCATCAGTTAGTTAAGTCTAATTTATTATCTTTATCATTCACTTTTTGTCAAATTTTCATTGTGAGTCATGTCAATGTCACAAAAGTCATCGTTTACCTTTTGGTTCATCCTCTCTACAAAATCGTGGACCTTTAGATATTTTTTACACTGATGTTTGGGGGCCCTCCTGGTTATGTCTATTGATGGGTTCAAGTATTATGTAATTTTTGTTGATCATTTCACCAAATACATCTGGTTGTATCCACTTTGAAATAAATCCAATGTTTTTTCTGTCTTCACCCGCATTAAAACTACTGTTGAAAAATTCTTTAAAGCTTCGATTACTACTGTTTATTTTGATGGAGGCGGTGAATATCAAGCATTTAATTCATTTCTTGAAACCCATGGCATTCAACACCTAAAAATCCCTCCCCACACTCCTCAACACAACGGCTCGGCTGAACGGCGAATCGACACGTTGTTAAAACAGGTCTCACCCTACTCCGTAATGCCTCTCTTCCCCCTCTCCTTCTGGTCTTATGCGTTTCAAACTGCTGCCTATCTCATCAATCGCCTTCCTACACCACTATTAACCAACCACTCAATATTTTCCGAATTGTTCCAGTCCCAACCCAACTACTCAAAGTTAAGGGTCTTTGGTTGTCTCTGTTATCCCTGGCTTAAGCCCTACACCAAGCACAAGCTGGAAGCCAAATCCAAACCGTGCGTTTTTCTGGGTTACTTGAGTAAACAAAGTCCCTATAAATGCTATGATTCGGTTGGTCAAAAACTGTTTCTATCTCGCCATGTCCAATTTGTCGAGCACGAGTTTCCGTCCAAACTCAAGTCCCATATTCAGGAATCCCTGTCGACCACTCTTGTTGATCGTTGGGCATCTCATTCAGTCTCTCTTACTGCCCTAACAACTACTTATTTTATCGTACCACTGTCCTCCACCCAGTCCCTAGTGTCTCCCCATCCACGCTGCTCCATGACTCGAGATTCCATGGATGCTCCACCATCGCTGGCACATACTTCACCTGTACGTGATGAATGCTCTCCGACCAGGTTACCCGCACCCTCCACGGTCACTCCCAACTCCACATCACCACCACTCAACTCTACACCTTCCCCAACCCCACCTACCCACACCCATCACATGGTTAACCGCTCTTGCAACAACATCTACAAACCCAAACAATTAAACCACACCACCAAGCACCCCCTCCCAGATTCGGTTGAGTCGAGCTGTGTCTCTCAAGCAGTAAAAGATCCCCTCTGGCAGCATGAGCTAAATGCTCTCCAAAAGAACGGCACTTGGAATCTGGTGCCTTCTCACTCCTCTCAAAATATTGTTGGACACAAATGGGTGTTTCGTATCAAAAGGCATTCCGACGGCAGTATTGCTCGTTACAAAGCTTGACTACTTGCCAAAGGCTTCCATCAACGCCTCGGTCTCGATTATCATGAAACATTCAGCCCAGTTGTGAAGCCTACAACCATTTGCACTGTTCTCAATATTGCTCTGGTCCGCAGTTGGCCCATTCAACAGCTGGATGTGAATAATGCATTCCTGCATGGAACCTTAACTGAAGAAGTCTTCATGCAACAACCTCCTGGATTTATTGACTCCATTGCACCATCTCATGTCTGCAAGCTCCGCAAAGCTATCTATGGGCTTAAACAATTCCCTCGTGCTTGGTATAAGGAACTCAAGGAGTTCTTGTGCGCTTCCGGTTTTATGAACTCGAGAGTCGACACATCGCTCTTTGTCTATGGTAACCGAGGTATTATGGTTTATTTCCTGGTGTATGTTGAAGATCTTCTTGCCACAGGAAATAACGCCACCTTCATCAAGTCATTTCTCCATGTTCTCTCCATGCGATTTTCTGTCAAAGACTTAGGCTCTCTTCATTACTTTCTTGGTATTGAAGCAATTTTCACTCGTGCCGGCTTATTTCTCAACCAACATAAATGTATTCGTGACCTCCTAGCACGAATTTCTCCGGAGCAAAGAAAGTACTCACTCGAATTTCAACGTCCGCCCGGCCCACTGGCTCTTACTGATGGTTCTCCCCAAGTTGATGCCACTCAGTATCGCAATGTTATCGGTGCACTACAGTATCTATCCTTAACAAGGCCAGACATCTCCTTCATAGTTAACAAACTTGCCCAATTCATGCACAAACCCACTGCCAATTACTGGTCCGCAACCAAGAGACTGCTTCGTTAGCTCAAAAACACCATTTATCATGGCTTATTCCTCAAACGTAATCAACCTCTCACCATCACCGCATTTTTTTATGCTGATTGGGCAGGCAACCGAGATGATTTTTCTTCCACAGCTACCTACATTGTGTATTTAGGGGGTAACACCATCTCTTGGTGTTCACGAAAACAGAAAGCTGTTGCTCGTTTCTCCACCAAGGCCGAGTATCGTGCGCTTGCCGCCACTGCCACTGAAGTACTCTGGGTTCGATCACTTCTATCCGAACTTGGCGTATCCATGTCTCGTCGCCCCACCATCTACTGTGATAACATTGGTGCCACTCATCTCTCAGTCAACCCTGTATCTCACTCAAGAATGAAGCACATTGCCCTTGACGTTCATTTTGTTCGTGATCATGTTACCAAGGGCGTTCTTGATGTTGCCTACTTCTCCACCAAAGATCAATTGGCTGATGTACTTACCAAGCCTCTATCTCATCGTCAATTCTCTGATCTTGGGTCCAAGATTGGAATCTCCAATGGGAGCTCCATCTTGCAGGGGCATGTAAGATCGAATCCAGGATAAGCACCCAACATGGAAAGCAATGCACATATAGACATCCTCTCAACATGGACAGACCAATATTGGTTACTCTCCATTTATGCACAGATCCCTTGATTTGGGTTTACACAATTGTATTCCTCTAATTTAGGCTTACCAAGAATAACTCATAGGATTGTATTATATAAGGACTGATTCTGTTTGTGAATAATACAGTAAAAACCATTCATTCAATATATTGTCCTTTACTTTCTATAAAGGTCACCCGATTGCCTCCCCACATGACCACTGAAATATCAAACGATTACTAAATGATTCTAGCTCCGAAGAAGTGCTCCACATTATCACTTATATATCAGACGGCTACTAAATGATTCTCGCTCCAAAGAAGTGCTCCACCAAACTAATTTCATATCACTTATCTTAACTCATAGAGCTTGCCACTCCGAGAGGGCCAACTCGTCACTTCCCTAAGGACTTGCCACACGAGAGGACCAACTCATCACTTCCCTAAGGGCTTGCCATCTCGAGAGGGCCAACTCGTCACTTTTCTAAGGGCTTGTCACTTCGAGAGTTCCTAAGGATTTGCCATCCCAAGAAGTCCAACTCATCACTTATCACATATCTCATAAAACTCACCACCAGAGAGGACCAACTTGACATATCATAAGCGTATGTGACAACAAACAAGTTACATCTACTTCTTGATTTATCATGTGTCACTGCAATTATTTGGGGTCCTTACCATAGAAAACCACTCGCCCAAACATGATTAATGTGACTTCACATCTCTCTCTTTCACTCTCTCTTTCACTCTCTAAAGGCTTATGAGATAGCCGAATAGGTGGTGGGTATTTTCTAAACACTTGAGAAGAGAGAGACCATAGATAACCGCTCGCTCAAACATGATTGATATGACTTCACATCTTTCTCTCCTTCACTCTCTTAAGGTCTATTAGATAGTTGAATAGGTGATGGGTATTCTACACACTTTTGGAGAGAGAAAGACAGAACCACATCACATGTGATCATACAAGGTACATGCACTCATGTGTGGTTTAGGATATTTGGATTGATAGGTTACTAGTTTGATGGTGGTGTATGTAGTTGATGTGGCCCATGACATTGCAGGATTTTGTCGCAAACATTTTAAATCACATGACTAGTGGACATGTCTATTTCCTGTGATGTTTTAGGGAATCCGCAGGTACAAGTCTGTCCCCCACTCTTAGCACTACAGCTCTTTTTTATGGTAAGCCTTGGCCATTGAACAATCCGTATCTAGCCCAACTTGACCCGACCCTCAAATCATTAAGTTATTTTTTTTGGTTCATCTTTAGAATCAAATATCCTTAGCTTTGAAGGAAATTTATATGTTAGATATAATCGTAATAAAAAGCTAAAATTTACTTAGATAATTATATCATTTTTAAATTAAACTTAAAAATTATAAATATATGAATACACAGTATTATTGGATAGGGCTGCAATTACCAAACGCAAGTCCTATCTGCACTTTAATTAGGGTCGCTTGATTCTTGAAGTGTCTGTATCTTCCCCTCAATCGATCTGATCATGATGGTCAAGAGATGGACTTTTATAGAGAAAGACGGTTTCTACTAAGGATAAAGGGCCCACGTGATAATTCTAGATTGTATTCTATAGTATTTGAATTTTGAAATACTATCTCATACCTACATACGGTTAGAGATAAGATTCTTTTGTTAATGTAAACCAACAATAAATGAAAACACTTATGTGAGAATCAACTCAAAGAGATTCAAATCAATTCATCTTCTACCCTTTCATGGTATTAAAGCTTCATTGAAGAAAGTCTTTACTTCTCAATCATGGAATCCTCATCGACTGCAAGAAAGTCTACTCATACTCATACTCATACGTCTACTCAGGCTCAAACTGTGCAATCTGATATTCCCACAATAGGTAATATCCATCACTTCATCTCACTGAAATTGGAACGAATCAACTACCTGATTTGGCGTTCTCAATTTCTACCAATCTTCAGACTATATGAATTTATGGAATTAGTCAGTGACAATTCGGTAAGCCCTCCCAAACTCATTACAAATGATCATGTAAAAGAAACACACGAGTTGAATCCGACATATCCCTATTGGTACAAGTTTGATCAACTAGTCCAGAGTTGGATAATATTATCACAGTTAAAGTGTGTTAGGCCAAGTACTAGGCCTCACCACTGCCAAAGATGTTTGGCAAAGCCTTAAAAGAATGTTCTCATCTCAATCTTAAGCGAGAGTCATGCAACTTCGATTCTAGTTGCAGACTTTGAAGAAAGGATCAATGGTCATGGCTGACTATATTCAAAAAGCCAATAGTATTTCTGACAGTCTCTCTACAATGGGACAACCAGTCTCCAATGAAGATTTCATTCTTTATCTTTTGGGCGGTCTTGGACACGAATACGAGTCCTTTGTAACCACAATGACGACCAGATCCGAAATAGTTGGTATTGATCTCTTGTACGACCTTCTATTTAATTAAGAGATTCGCTTGGAACAGAATCACTCTTCCATTGTTGATCCGTCTCTTGCTTATGCAAATATGGTCACTCGACACAACAATCTCAATGTTGCAAATAGATGTCGTCAATTGCAGCATCAAAACCAATATCGTCAAGGTTACAATTAAAAATTGAGGTCGAAGAAATGATCGCGGTGGTCTTATCTACAACCAAAACAATTTTGGAGGATGTCAAGGTAGCAATCGTCCACATGACAGAGCTTCATCTCCTCTCATCTGTCAACTATGTAGTCGACAAGGACATTCTGCTATCACTTGTTACCAATGATACAACCATGTTCACAATGGTGAGTCATCGGCTGCACTTTCTACAATGCTTGACAATAACCCACCTCATTTTGATTCGAACTGGTATCCCGATTCTGTAACAATGAATCACATCACCTCTAATTTGTCAAATCTGTCCCTCCACACTGATTGCAATGGGTCAGATCAAGTTCGAGTGGGTAATGGTACAGGTTTGTCTATTGTTCACATTGGATCCTCAATGTTATCTAGCAGCACCAAATTCCACGGTCGGGGAATGCTCTTCTAAAAGGACAGACTAAGAATGACCTATATCAACTACTAGGTCGCACTTTCAACAATAGTCTACCAGTTCTCAATAATAAAAATGATTTTTGCCCCTCGTGTCAGCTTCGCAAAAATCATTGTTTACCTTTTTATAAGTCATTGTCTCAGTCCACCAGGACCTTAGAACTAATTTATTCTGATGTATAGGGTCCTGCTCCACCAATCTCTGTTTCTGGTTGTAGGTATTAAGTTCATTTTTTAGATGATTTTTTCAAATTTACTTGGATTTATCCATTAGCTCTAAAATCCGATGTAATCACTACGTTCCTACATTTTAAGAGACATGTTGAGAATTAATTTAACTTGAAGATCAAAGCTATTCAATCTGATTGGAGTGGCGAATACCGTTCTCTAAATAAAGTTTTAGATGATCATGGCATTCATCATCAAGTGTCTTGTCTTTATACACATGAGAAGAATGGATCTGTTGAACTAAAGCTTAGACACAATGTGGATACGAGTCTCACTCTATTGGCCCAGGCTTCAGTTCCTCTCAAGTATTGGGATCATGCGTTTCAAATTGTGGTATTTCTAATTAATCGGCTTCCGACTCAAGTATTACACGGTGATTCCCCATTTTCAAAGTTACACAGTACATCTCCGAACTACACAACTTTGAGAGTATTCGGCTGTTCCTGTTATCCTTACCTTCATGAGTTTAATATGTTGTTCCATGCGAAACATTGCAGGCTTTGCACCAAGCAAACCAGCATCATCCAAGATTTGTAAGGCATAGTTTCTTTGAGATAGAAATATTCCCTTCTTGGCGAGCCACTTCAATACCCAAGAAATATTTTAATGTACCAAGATCTTTCATGTGAAAGTGGCTGTGAAGGCATGTTTTGAGAGCTTGGATAGCTAAGTTGTTGTTGCCAGTAACAAGAAGGTCATCCACGTAAGCAAGGACTATTTTAGTAGAGAAGCCCGTTCTGGAGAGAAACAATGAATAATCACATGCAGACTGTTTAAAACCAGCATGAAGAAGAGTCAAAGAGAACTTATCAAACCAATTCCGAGAGGCTTGTTTAAGTCCATAGAGCAACTTATGTATGCGACATAACAAATGCTCCCCCTGTCGATGATAACCAGGAGGAAGAGACATGTAAACTTTTTCATGCAGATCATCATACAAGAATGCATTATTGACATCCATTTAATAGAGTGGTCATTGCTTAATGGCGGCCAAAGCAAGAGCATAACAAACAATGACTAATTTTGTAACAGGTGCATATGTCTCATGATAATCAAGGCCCTTAGTAATTGAGTGTATCCCTTTGCAAACAATCGAGCTTTGTATTGTTCTATATAGCTATCAGAACGGAGCTTGATCTAGAACACCCATTTGCAATCAATGGACTTTTTGTTAGGAGGAAGAGGAGTCAATGAACAAGTCTCGTTCTTTTGAAGGGCACTAAGTTCAGCTTCCATAGCTTCACACCATTTAGGATGTTGAGCCGCTTGAGAAAATATTTTAGGCTCGACCTCAGTAGAAATGGAAACAATGAAAGCATAATGAGAAGGAGAGAGAGAGAGAGAGAGAGAGAGAGAGAGAGAGAGAGAGAGAGAGGCATACGGAAGAAAATTATGAAGAGGGTAATTAATACTTGCAGTATGAGGATGTGAAGAAGATGATGAGGGTTGACATGGTAAAAGGGTTGGTCAGATGGCTAGAGAACAATGGTAGTCTTGAAGATGAGTAGGAAGATGATGAGTCCTAGAGGATCGACGAGGAATGGGTGGGGTAGGAGCAGGTGTAGTAGTGTGAGTTTCACTAGGAGTTAGGAGCAAAAGCTTGTATGACTTTCGACCTTGAAGCTTCTTCTGTGGTGCTTGCCATAAACACAATGTTCACAAAATTCTTCTCATCAATTTTCAACTTGGGAATAAGATCTTTCTTTATCAATATTTTCCTACCTTTTTCACTCATGTGACCAAGCCTTTTATGCTGTAACCAAATTGGAAGCTCATCATCTTCCGATACTATGTGTGCATTATCTACCGCCGTACTTTCAAGTAACTTGTATAAGTTACCAACCCAGATGCCTTTCATGAAAGCTAAAGCACCTTTAAAAACCTTGAGAACTCCATCTTGCCCAGTGAATTTGTAGCCATCCGAATCTAATTCACAAAGTAAAAGTAGATTTTTCTTCATTTCCGATACATGCCTCATATTTTCAAGTGTCCTCACTATCCCATCAAACATCCTTAATTGTACGGTTCCAACACCAACCATCTTACTAGTTGAATTATTACCCACTAAATCGACACCACCTTCACATGGCTTATATGTACTAAACCATGCCGATGAAGGCACACATGATGAGTAGCACCACTATCAAGGATCCAATCTTGATAAAATATGGTATTGAATTTAGCCATGTATACTTCATCTTCCATAAACCCGAAAGTAGATCCTTCCACTTGGTTAGCTTCATTCTTAGATTCAATATTTTGCCTTTTCTTATTTGCTACTTTACTCACATTTGAATCCTTATTAGGATTCTTTCTAAACCAACAATCTTTCTTCACATGGCCCCTTTTGCCACAACTCCAACAAGTATCTTTATCAACACGACTTCTTGATTTTGACCGAACCTTGAACTTGCTTCTTGAAAAGCCTCTTGATGAGCTATCATGCTCATTTGACCGAGCTCTAGTGACAAGAGCCTCCACCTTTTCCTCCTACAAACTCTCCAAAGATGCCTTTTTCTGGAGTTCATCATCAAGTAAAGCACTACACATATCATCCAAGCAAAGAAAATCATCTTTGGTACAACTCAAAGTTATAACGAAGTTGTCATAACTTTCCGGCAACGTACATAGAAATGTCACCACCTTGTCTTCCTCTTCCATCCTCACACCAATACTTTCTAGTTGACAAACGATGTTGTTGAAAGTGTTCAAGTGTTTCAAAATGTTTGTAACTTCCAACATCCTCAAAGAGTATAACCAAGTTTGATGGCCGTTTTCTCACCAATAATATTAAATAAGACTTCACCTAGTAGACATAAGCGGATAGTAGACAATGCCTTCATATCCAACTATTCCCATGTCTCTTCCATCATTGATTCCGGCTTCCTCTCTTTTTCAAGTAATACTTTATTTTGTCCTTGTTGAACTAACAAGTCATGAACCTTCAATTTCCATAACTCAAAATTCATTCGGCCATCAAACTTCTCCACCTCAAATCGAGTACTCAACATTTTTTGCAAATTGTCTCACACGCAATTTCACAATCACCTTGCACATAAAAAGCTCGGAAGCTCTGATACCACTTGTAGCGTCCATGCCCCACGCTAATAATCCAGTCACCAGTTTACAATCACCCCAAACAATAATGAATGATTCCAGCAAACCCACATATCCCCGATAAGTGTATGCGAAGAAATCAAGTAATGTGGAAAGTTTAAGAAACTAAAAAAATCACAAGACAACCAATTTACGTGGTTCACCACTAAAGGCTATGTCCACGGACAATCCGGCAAGTAAATCCACTATCAATGATGAAGAAATACAAGGGTGAAGTACAAACCCTTACGTCTCCAACTTCCGGGTTAAATCCCTCCTACACCTTTTCTAGCAAAATCCAACATTTACAAGATACACTGTCTTTCCAAACTCAAAAAACTACCTTGAGAATAAGACTTTCAATACTTTGGGATTGTGAAATTTTACAAGAGAATAAGAAGAACCTTAGAAGAGCATGAAAATTTGTTTTCTCAATCACTTTTATTAAGAAGAGAAAACTCCTAAAGAAACCTTTTAGTAAACCAAATAAACCATCCAAAAACTCTTCTGAATTAAGTCTTAAAAAACCCCTTTACAAAAAGAAATAACACTGTTACCTAAAAATAATAATATTATATCACCAATCCCAATAGAACCATCTTCAAATATCAATTCAAATCATGCCAAACACGCCAATTATAACAATCAACTGTTATTTATAATGTCCTTCTATACATGTATTAGCTACCATAATCTTGGCCTTGCATTTTGATTTACTATGTCAAAAATACACATATCAACCACATCATTAATTAATGCGTGAAAAAAATCTCTCAAAAGCTTCCATTCATAATTTTTTCCTTTTCTTCAAGAATACATCCCCTAAAGATACTATAACGTAATAAGGGTTTACTATTATTATTATTATTATTTTTTATTTTCTTAACAAAAATCTGTAAGACCTAAAGGCGCATATATGTTGGACCTCAAGGTTTCAACATTCCCAAGCATTTTCTTGTTGATCAATAATAAACATTCACTTACTATATTGTTAACATACATCAGCAAATATATGTTAAGAAAGATACTAACATGCATTTCTTTATCTACAATATTGATCTTTAGATGTGTTCGTTTCTCTAGTTGTTCCCTCATGAGTCTATTCTTGGCTGTGTGCGGTCGGCAGCACGTGTGCCTGGCGCGGGGAGTAAGTGTATGGGTGTATCTCGTGCGGCGTGCCAGGATTTAGTCTAGTCCAACATTGGGGTTTCAGGTTTTGACTCCAAGCGCTAGTTAACACTGATTAAACCGAGTTGTCGGGGCAATCGGTCGTGCAATCGGCCACTGGTTGTGCGTCCGTTAGGCCATTAGGCGATTGTTCAAAGGTTAGGGTTCTTCCTTTGCTTGAGTCTGTCTAATTCCTTTAGATAGGTGAAAATAATGCCAAATCAGAGAGAATAATGCATCACAATTTCTTTCAATCAGTTTTTTATTTATGGCTAAAAAACATGAATTGTTAATGATAGAAACAAATAAACATAAAGAGAGATAGAAAGAAGACTGGTAACCTAGCGGTGGTTATCGCAGTGTCCGTGGTTCACAGTCTGACTGGATAGACTACTAGCAAGAAGCTCCTTAAGAGAGACAAGGTGTCTTACAAAAAAAAAAAAAAAAACAAAAAACGATAGAAAGAAACTAGTGAACTGGCGGTGGTTATCGCAGCGGTCGTGACCCACATACAGACTGATTAAGTGACCGTTAGGCTAAGAGCAGATTCCCGAGGGGTTGCAGTGGTGATCAGTCTGAGGCTGAGAGTAGCAGACCCTAATCCGATCAATTAATGAACAGAGAGCCTTCACCTTCCTGTGGGCGTGACCCATATGCAGGTTGGAAGGGCTTACCAATGCTGGGAGCAATACTCCTGAGAGAGTGGCTAGTGAGCGGCAGAGGAATCAAACACTATTGTTGCAACGGAGGCACTAGTGGAGGAGATAGGTGACCTGGAGGTTTAAAACAGCATTCAATTTGATTATGATAACTTCTTGCGCCTTATTTTGAATTCGTCTTCGAATGTGGGTTGATCAGTCCCACGCTCTTTCTTTCTGGACAGCTAGACCGAGCGCATGAGCTCACTTTCCATTGATCCTTCTTGCCACACATTGTAAATCTATAGCTTTCTTCATGTGCCACACGTCACACTCTTTCCTGTCTCTGTCTTTTCCATGTGTTGTGCTTCTATTGGTTTCTTTGTGCGGCGCTTCTACTGGCCTCTTTGAGCGCCATGTGTCATGCTTCTACTGGCTAATGAAGATACATAGTTATATGCACTAACAATGCCCCTACCGTCCTTTGCGTCTCTTAGTCTTCTGTCAGTTTTGAAGAGACATGAGGAAGGTAATTATGATATTCACACTTGTCGTATCTTGGGAAAGAAAGAGATTTGATAACCTCTGGTAAAATCGTCCCTTCAGCTATCTAAATCTCTATTATCCCCTTCTCTTGCTCATTTGAACTTTTGTTTGAGCTACTCTTTCCACTGTTGAGCTCTGATACTTCTTCTTCTTCTCAGAGATTCTTTCTTCTTTCTTCACGCCAGTTTCACTGTTGTTTCTTCTCTGCTCAGAGATCATGACTAGGAGGTTTATTCAATTTATTGGTGTCGTTGGTTCTTCTAATCCAAACCTCATGGCCGCACTGATTGATGAAGCTGATTATATTTCAAACCAGG
>JAUPMG010021470.1:0-15126 GCA_031762675.1 Pachysandra terminalis | reverse complement strand
TCTCTGAATATGACATAGCACAAACTTCAAATCATTGTTTTATACTATTCTATAAGAACTGAATCTGGAAAACTGTACAGACCTTATCGACTGAGTCTCGAACCATTGTAAATATCTTATATTATTTATTTTATATTTTTTTCAGATTCCTCTATTCGTTAGGAATCTAACAAAACATGTTTGAACTGATTCCATTGAAAATGGACTGAGTTATGATTTATTGTCTGACCCTATGTCAATACCAGAAACTACAACCCCGAAACCTCTACACTTTTGTGTTCAGCGATTAAATAGCCTATCTTAGTAATTTTATATATTTTATTTGATATGTTTTCTATATTCTCCTATGAGTTAGGATTCCAACAAAACAAGTTTGAAGTGATGCCTATCAATATTGACCAAGATATGAACAAATTAGTGACTGTATGTCAAATCTGAAAACCCAGAAAAACCCAATCCGGCAGCCTACCAGCGTGTCGGAATCTTACCGGAATCCTGCCGGAAAATTAAAGTAGGTTATTAATTTTTCCTAGCCCACCGGTAGACCAACCGGGGTGCCGGTTAGCCTGCCGGTGGACTTATGTTGTTCACCATGAGGACTGGAACCCACTGCCTAGCCCACCGGTGGCCAACCGGCGTGCCGGTTAGCCTGCCGGTGGCTAAACTCGTTTGCATATTGATCTGTGGACCTTCCTGCCTAGCCTACCGGTGGCCAACCGGCGTGCCGGTTAGCCTGCCAGTAGGATAAATTCTCTATGTTCTATAATGTCAGCCTCGGCCTAGGCTACCGGCTGGCCAACCGGTGTGCTGGTTAGCCTACCGGACAACCCAAGTTTGTTGGTTTTGTGTGTTATTTAATTGTTTGAACTTTGTTTCATCCTAATTATTGTATAATGATTTTTAATGACTTTTATGACTTTATTGGATGATTGTTATGCTTGATTTATAATTATATATATATTTTATCATACATCATGCATAATTGAGTTGAATGTTTGCTTCATGATGCATATACCATGTTTTACAAGTTCATATTGATCACTTAGTCTTATTACACAACTGTACACAAATTGTATGCTTAATCACTACACTTGCACAGCATAGCCTAATTGCATTAATGACCATATTCTGGTCATGTGCTTGACCATACCATCAGACTTTCACATCGGTGGAAGGTACTAATTTAACTGAGATTAGTTATGATTCTAAGATCATATTATGGTGAGGAAGTCTCGGATGGACTAATTATTATTGGTTGAGGGACTTGCTGCCCCAATATACCCCATTGTATATTCATCTTGTTAAACGTATCATAATACGTGACGGATGACGAGTGAAATTCTGTTAGTAGATCGGCTAATATATTGTTCACAAAGGAGAAGTACACTTCGGTGGCCCCTTGGGATATTCCCTATAATTGAAAATAATTGAGGTGATTGTGAGCTCTAGGTCAAAGCTCCTAGAAACTATGATGCGCATATAGAATAGTCCACTTATCACTGTGCCATATGTTGGGGGATGATTTCATTACGATGGAACATTCTTGGGTATTGGACTCAGATCGGATGTGGAACATACACTAATCAAATGCCAAACAGCATGCATGTTGCACAGCATATGATTTTGCATGGATCATACTTAGTGATTAAACCCTTTATTTTATTTCTGCATAAGCATGCATTGCATTCATTAATAACTGAACCAACATTCATATTGCGTTGCATTGACTATCACGATCATATTTGATTGCATATTATCTACTGTTTTGTTTATGTTGTTTCATTGGATAGTGACCTTGACCCTATTCCAATTAAAAGCGTACATTAATTGATTTTACTTACTGGGCTAAGTGTAGCTGACGCCTTTGCGCAATTTCAGCTGATTTAGTTGAAGAATACGATGAACCATACCCATATTGTGATCATTGCTGGTTTGATGAAGCGTGGATTATTTTTCTACTTAGAGTTTTCCATTTGATTTATCGGTTTATTTCTTAGATTAGATATGTTGTATAGGGTTAGGGATTTGATTTAAACGGTTAGGGATTTGATTTAAACTTGAAAATATGGTGTATTTATTTTCTTTTCAGCTGCTATTTCATTAGATGTTTTGGATGTAATAACTTAGTTATCTTTTAATTAATTTCAGTAACGATAAATTCCTTTAAAGTTTCATTGAGTCTATGGTTTGGCTCATTTTACTTTCCACTTCCATAGGGATATGGGGCGAGAGTTGTGATTTGAATCTAAGGAATTCCTACGTGAATTTCCTTTAGGTTCGGGTCGTGACATAACAGTAGATGGTGCCAGATCCAAGAGGTTAATGGACAATCAAAAAATAAGTGCTCATTACTTTCAGTTGATGATTTGCATAAGTAACAACAGGATTGAGTGAGTATGCCCAATCTCACCAACTTGTCTTGAGTCAGCAGCCTTTCCCTAAGAGCCAGCCAAGTGATGAAGTTGAATTTAGGCACAACTTCTTTATGCCAGATCAGATTAGCCCAGACCACAGTCTGACTATGGCTTCTACAGAATTCCTAGGTCTCTTTGATTGAGAAATCCCCAGATTTGGATGGGATCCAGTGTAGTTTATCCTTCTGTAGGTTGTGAATGGGAATGGAAGGGAGTTGATCCAATAGGAGATGCAGGCAAGCATCAGACCTGACTAGCCAGTGATTGTTGGAAATCAACTTGTCCACATATAGAGTGAAACCAGCACCATGAGTACTTCTGGGGGTGAAATGGCAAATGAGAGGGCTGTTGAGGTGCCACATGTCCCACGACAGCCATATGTCTTGGCCATTAACCACCTTATAATGGCATAAGGTTTTGGCTTTCTCCCTAGCCTGCAGAAGTTTTCTCCAAGACCAAGAGCAGCTTGTGGGGATTTTAAGAGCCCAAAAGCACTGATTCTTGATGAGATTAGCATATATCCATTTGACCCATAAAGACTATTTTCTGCTAATAATTTGCCAGATTAGCTTATAGATAGCAATCTGGTTCCATTGCACAGCATTTGATACCCAAGACCACCTTTAGCTTTAGGAAAACAAATATCCTTCCAAGCCACATTGCATATCTTCTTGGTTTGATCGTTACCATCCCACAAGTATCTGTAGCAAATCTGGTTCAGAGTTTTGAGGATCTTCTTGGGGAGAATGAAGTTTGAGCTCCAGTGGATTTGAATAGAAAATAGGACAAACTTAATGAGCTCAAGTCTGCCTCCATAACTGAGGGCTTTAAATTTCCAGCTTTGAACTCTCATAGATGTTCCCTCAATAAGTTCTTTGCAATAAGCAGCTTTAAGTCTGGAAGTTATCAGAGGAACCCCAAGGTATTTAATGGGTAATTTTCCTTCGGCTATACCCCATATGGTTTTAATTTGTTCCAGATTCCCTTGGCTAACAGTAGAAGCAAACAACAGTGATTTAGAGTGGTTGATGGATAGCCCTATGATGGATTAGAAATCATCCATAGCCTCTTTTAGCATCCTAGCGGATCCAGGATCTCCAGCAACTAACATGAACAAGTCATCAGCAAAGGTGAAATGGGTAATTCTTGGGTTAATGCAATTAGGGTGAAAAAGGAATTGTTGTTCACCAATCTTTTTTTGTATACAACAATCAAGATACTGCATAAGTATGGAAAATAGTTAAGGGGATAAAGGATCCCCTTGCCTCAACCCCTTTTACCCATGAAAAATCCATTAAGAGAGCCATTAATGGATCATGAGTATGACACATTGCTGATAAGCTCCTTAATCCACATTCAGAAGGTATGTGGGAAATTCCAAGCTTCAAGCATAATTTCAATAGCCTCCCACCTGACATTGTCATAAGCCTTCCTCAGGTCAAGCTTACAGGCCACTTTGGGCTTACCCCTGCTAATGTGATAGTCATTAACAAGTTCATGTGTGAGTTGAATGTTATCTGACATCAGCCTCCCAGGAATGAATGCATTTTGGTGCTCTCCAATGAGGTCACAGAGAAGAGGTTTAAGCTTTTGAACCAGGAGTTTAGCAATGCATTTCTATATAGTGTTGACACATAAGATAGGCCTGTAGTCCTCCACATAGGTTGGATTAGGGCCCTTGGGAACAAGGGTCAAAGATGTGTGATTGACTTGTTTGAGGAGCTTACCAGATCTGAAGAACTCTCTAATGGCCTGGCAGAATAGGGATCCAGTAATGTCCCAGGAGGCTTTGAAGAACTTTGGAGTATATCCATCAGGCCCTGGGGCTTTGTCATCTTTCAAGCTGAACAAGCACTCTTTAATCTCATCATTGGAAACACCCTTCACCAATTCAGTAGCTTGAGCATCAGTTATCCTTTTGCTAACAAGGGGGTGGTCAGTATAAGTGTTCCAAGGGGGATGAGACTCCCCAAGAATACTTTCATGGTAGGTAATAAAAGTCTCGGCAACTTTACCATGATCAGTGAAACATTCACCCATAGATTTTCTAATGGAAAGTTTCTTGTTTCTGGATCTGTGCATCAACAATGACTTATAGAAATAGCTGGAATTACTATCTCCCTCTTTGAGCCAAATTTCCCTAGATTTTTGTCTCAGGTGGGACTCATTGGCTCTGAGGAGGGCATTGTATAAAGAAAACTTGTTTGCTTCCTCATTGAGTAAATGATTTGCATTTCCACTCATGATCTCCACTTGGAGTTTGGTAAGTTCCTCTCTAGTATTGTAAATTCTGGTATGTAGGTCTGAGAATTCAGATTTACTCCACCTCTTTAGTTTGCATTTAAGTCTCTTCAACTTAGACACAAGAATAAACATTGGGGTACCATCAATGTGATCTGCCCAAGTATCTTCCACCAACTTTAGAAAATCTGGGTGACTAGTCCAATTATTGAGAACTTGAAAGGACAATTGCCTTTGGGACCATCAGCAAAAACCCTTACCAACATTGGGGAGTGGTCAGATATCCCAGGAGGAAGGAACTCAACTTCAGAAGCTAGAAAACTCTGTAGCCAGTCCTGATTCACCATCACCCTGTCTAGCTTGCACAATATCCTCTCCTTTTGCTGACTTCTATCATTCCAAGAGAATTGACACCCCTTGTACCTTAGATCATGGATCCCCAACTGATCAATACAGTTATTAAAATCTTTAGTTGCTGGTATGTTGATATCCCTGCCCCCTTGCTTCTCAGAGCTAAATCTGACCACATTGAAGTCTCCTAGAAGAATCCAAGGTGAGGAAGGCTGAATGCGAACAAAATCTCTCCACAAGCTTTTCCTCTCATTCAAATCATTAGTACCATAGATCCAACTGATCATAGTGTATAATTTTGTTGCTTTGATTGTGAGAGAGCCATGAACAAGTTGATTAGAAGTGAATGTAGGTGTAAATTCCACTTCATTTTCATTCCAGTAGATCCAAATTTTGCCTCTATCAGAAGCATGGTATTTAAGAAAGGAGGACCATCCAAGGGCAATACTGTTGATGATGTGCACTGAATTAGTAGCTCTAACCTTAGTTTCAAGTAAGGGAAAAATTCCAGGAGAGTAACTGGAAATTAAACTTTTCACTTCCCTCTACTTCATTGGGTCATTTAGGCCCCTAATGTTCTAGCAGAGCAGATTCAGCACTAAAACAATGGATTAGAAAGGGGTTCAGCTCCACTGATGGAGTTCTTTTGTGCTGAATTACTACAGTCAGTCTCATTGACTGTTTCCATAACCTCCTCACCTTCCATCATAAGAATACAAAATTTGTTTGTTGAAGTTACATGGGGGCTGGGGGATAGGGTTGCTGCCTAGTAGTATCTCTTTGACTACACTGTCTTGAGCTATAGTCTGACCACCTCCTTCACAGTTGGGAATTTGAGTAGTAGTTGAGTGTCTTTCCATACTGTTGCTGGGTGTACACACATCATATCTATCACAATGAGTGCTAAGATTCTGAGGCTCAATAGGATCAGTGTTGTGTTCTTCATTCCTCTTAGTCTGAACTGTTACAACCTCCTTGGCAGTAAATGGTGTTGTCATAGGTTCAGCCCCCAGGTTGTTGTCCAAATTCACCAGGCTCCTAGTAGAAACCCAGCGCTTGGGGACTTTTGCTAGTGTAGGGCATGTTTTGGTCCCATGTCCAAAGTATTTACAATTAGTACATAATTGTGGCCTCCAAAGATACTCAACATCAATCTCAACTATGTCTTCAGTCAAGGGGCTACCTGCGATATTGAGTCAAATATTGCTGGGGAGCACAGAGTCAATAGTAATTTCTACACATACCATAGCAAAATGTATCATAGTTATGTTCTTTGTAGCTGTGTCCACATTAAGGGGGTACCCCACTTCACTAACCACATAACCGATGCCCTCCAAAGTCCATAATTCTGGTGGAAGGTTGAAAAGCTTTATCCAAATTGGCACTGTATTGAAACTTTCTTTAAGGAGAGGCATATTTGGTCTCCATTACCTAAGGATAAGAAGCTTGCTAGCAAAATACCATGGCCCTAATGCTAATATTTTATCACTAGTGTCCTTACTGGAGAATCTAAAGAAATAAAGGCCATTGTTGTTAGCAGTAACATCAACTGTGCTGAGCTTGCCCCATAGTTTTTGGGAAAAATATTTCACAACATTCAAGGGTAGCTCTCTATCCAAGAAATGGCCAACTAATGTGCCCTCCCTCAAGGAAACACCAGCATCAATAACTTCTTTTGGAGGAGACACCAGAATTCTACCATCTTTGACAGTTGGAGGGAAATAAGTCAATTGTGTGTTGGAGGAGGGGGTTGACTCAGCAAATAGGTTGGACCATGCACGAGGGCCAGGCAATGAAGGGAGATAGGGGAGTAGCACTGCCTGATTGGTGAGGCTGGTATGCCAGTTGGCTAGGCAGGGGGGACTGGCAGGCAGTTAGGCAAGCTGCAGAGGGGATGCCAGACAAGGACCTTGGCGTGCCAGGAGCAGAGGAGCAGGGGGCCTGGTGCAAGTAAGGGACCAATAGAAGAAGAGTTCAAACTCCTTTTCACCTGAGTAGATACACCGCTTACCAAGCTATGAAACTCAGCAGCATGAGCCAGCATTCCATTTTCAGCAACTGTCTGGCAAGAAGGCAATGGAAGCAGGGGCATTAATAGCTGCACCAGATGGCAGTCCAGCCTGTGCAGCAGCTAATCTAGCTGAAACTTGACCAGGAGAGGGTGCAGGTCGCTGCAGCATACCAAATTCATCAAAGTTCTTGGTCATATCACCATCCACAGCGACAGAGGAAACCCCCACAATTTGGCGGGAACCAGCAAAATTACGAATCAAAGTAGTACCCACGGAGCAAAGACCTAACCCAGATCCAGGGGACCCGAGACAAAGAGGGGACGAACCAGACACTCTCGAACCCGACGTGCCCGACCGAGGAGAGACCACCAAAGGGCAAGGAGGAGAAGCAGCAATAGGGCACGGCAAAGATAGGTGCCCAATCTATTCCAAGTGAGCCAGTTTAGGGGAGGGAACAGATGACAAGGGGGAGGGGGAAGAAGGTTGAGGACGGAGGCCAGAGCGTGCATTGAGGCCCAAGGCAGGCAGAAGAGAGAGTGGAGGTCAAGGGGAGGATAAAGATGAAAGAGAGGCTGAGGTGGGAGTTGCAGGTGAAGCTGAAGGTGGAGGTGATTTCTATGTGATTCTTATACTAAGTTTTCTCATCTTTAAATTTATTATGAAAACCATTGCTCTGATACCATCTGTCATGCCCCAGATCCAATGACTCACATCCCTAGGTGGGAAGGCACGGATCACGAGGTGCAACCTTCAAGATCCATTTCTGGACCGCGGATATCATAACAAATAAGGCATTAGAAAGCCCTCAATTTAATTCATAAAAGTCAGAGTAACAAAAGCAGAAGTAATTACTAACTATTACATCAGAGTATGCAACTAAATAACATCAAAGGCTTCAGAAGAGCCATGCATCAAACTAAATAAGCGTAATGTCTAAAGCAAAGGAAAATGAAATCTAAAGATCCATCAGTAACCACACGTCCAAGCCTCCTCGTCTAAATCAATCTGCAGTAATGAAAGACTGCATGAGTATGGAATACTCAGCAAGCATGATCCAGTTAACATACAATGACAATATAATTATAAAATATTTCTGATAAACGAGTAATACAATAAACAATATAATCAATGATATGATATGATATGATGGATATGAATATGAAATACAATGCTCTAAGATGCTCATTCAAAGAACACAATATGATATGCAAGTAATGCACCTATGATCAGATGTCGGGCTAAATGTCCTTAGGATATCAAGTTCGGAACATGTGTTCCAGGAACAACCAGCAAGCCCCTCGCGCTGACCCGAGCACTAACCCATAGTTCAACAGCCACCATCTTCTATCTTTTGTAAGACTTTAAGCCTACGGGAAAATAGGCAACCCCGAACTCCTTTTCTTCCAAGGAACACCTAACCATTCAACAATCATAGCATGAATGCCTATCCTAAGGAATCCAAATGATGTAATCCCGTGAAAGCTACTTACGTGCCCATACACGCAATTAATCCAATGGAAGACCTCATAAGCATTCCTATGATGCTTTGGATATACCAATGATAAGTTCCCGTGAAAGCTACTTACGCACCCATACACGCAAGTAATACAATGGAACACATCATAGGTATTCCCATTAGCAAGTCAGTCATTAGATACTAGTTCTGATCATCCCTCCACCTCACGGGTGAGAAATCCATCCACATCAGTGGGAAATCGCATCCACTAAGTATAAGTGGGAAATCCATCCACTACGATAAGTGGGAAATCGCATCACTAAGTATAAGTGGGAAATCAATCCACTACGATAAGTGGGTAATCACAACTCTCTATGTCCGTGAAAAATGGTTACAATTTGATTTACGTATATATCATATGAAATATAGGTTTAATTCTGTCAAAAAGTGGTGTTCTATGCATTTGCGCTCGCTCCCGCAGGAATTGCGCCCGATCGCAACCATGTGCACTCGATCGCTCTGCCCAGAAACAGTGTTTTCAGCTTTAACCTTCTGTCACTATTTTGGCCATATCTTTTTAAATACATAACGGAATCACCTAAATCTTGTTTTGTTAGAATCCTAACTCAATGAGGAATATATGAAAAGTTTCAATAAAATATATAAAACTATTTAGGATTGGTGTTTTACTCAATGAACACAAACGTTTACAGGCTTTGTTTTTCTAGGTTTCTCGTATTAACACGGCTTCAGTAAATAAATAATAACTAGATCAAATCTCCATGAAATCAGTTCCAAACAATTTAGTTGTGTTTCTAACGAATAGGAAAATCTATATAAATTTTAAAAAATTATTTACATGTGATCCATAATCGATAGTTCAGATTAGCAGATGCTCTGTAATTTTCCAGAATGTAGAAAATATGTTTCATGCATCCAATTCACATACGAAATCACTTAAAAACATACTAACCTTCAAAACACAACCACTTATGATCATTATTATCAAAATATCCATTTAATTCATAACATCAAATTAATTCATGAAAATAAAACATAAACAGTCAAGTTTCTAATATAATTATGTAATGCATTTTCTGAAAATCCTTCTGTTCACAAATCATGGAAATCAACATATAAGTTTGATAAATCATGTTCAAAGACCAAATCAACAGTAAACTAGTAAACTTTAATCACATGATCATTGTAGAAGGCTAGATAAGCTACTTACTTGGTATTTTCTCAGATTTCCTGGTTTAAATCTTCCTTCTTCCTTCCTCCTTATCAACCTTCTCCCTTCTTTCTTTCTTTTATGCAGAAATCACTTCTATATGTTCAGCTACTCTCCTAGCCGTACCAGCTGTGTTCTTAAGACAAGGTTCTTGTCTCTTCCCAAGCCAAGAGTTAATAGGGTAGTTTTGATTTACTTTGTTTAGCTTGGTTAGTTAGCCCATTTAGTTTTTCTCTTTGTTGGTTTCCAAGGCTATACTTGCTGACTACATTTTGACTAAAACTTAGTTGTTGTTCACGTTTTTAGCTAATTAAATAAAGTTTCTAAATTTTAGTTACTACCACCTTGTAAAGATAGTAACACATTAGCCCCTAAACCAATATAAGATTATAAATATACCCATACACTTGTATTATTTCAACTTTAAACTAGAAAATTAAAATATTAATTCTTTTTAAGGGTTCGGGTCATTACATGCACCCACGGTAGAATTACCATATATACGACTTTTAGGGACTTTCACCCATGGTAGCAACACCTGTCAAAGTACTTGCCTTTAGGGACTTTCACCCACGGTAGCAATACCTATCAAAATTCTTGCCTTTAGAGACTTTCACCCACGGTAGCAATACCAATCAACAACACAATTCAAGTCATTCAAATCACAAACACAATCACAGTATTGGATACTCACTGTACTCTCAATCAGTCGTTCACATTCAAATCAACATCATCAAATTCAAATTTAAGTTACACATAAGTCAACCCAATCATCCTAGGTCAACATTAGATGCTGAAAGCACTAATCACCCAATCTAGTCCTACATGACCCACTCTAACCATACCAATCTTATATTGAGGTCATAAGACCTTATCGCAAGTCCTTGAGATGATAACACATCATATACCATTCCAATCAATCCGATAATCCTGAGTTTTGGACCTTCTCCTACACTTTTTATGATTCGTCCCATTCTAGACCTTTTGCACACAAAACAACTAGGTGGACATGTGCACAACCCACTAGGGAATCTTTCCTCACATTTCCAAACCATTTGGACCTCGGTAGCTGCTCGGCAGCTACCGAGTCTCCTGTCAAAGTGCATTATGCAGTTTTGACACCTCGTCAGTGTTTAATTCATAATTATTCTTATACTCATCGGATTGACCTCAAACTTTTCCCATTGTGTTCCTAACTAACAAAGGAATCCAAAACAAATATCAAATAAATAATCCACACTTGGTAGGTTCTCATTAGCTGCCGAGGGTCCTACCTATGTTCAGTAGATGTCCTACCGAGGCTCGATAGCAAGTCCTAAGAGCTTGGCATTTTAGGCAATTTCAGTATCTAAATCAGTAGCTGCCGAGGCTGCTGCCAAGAGTGTAAATTAAGCCAAAATATTAGTTTTTGACTAGGGTTTCGCACGTCTAATCAAACCTATTGATTTCTAAGGTTTTAATCACCCAAAAACAATCTCTAACCTATACATTAATTCCAAACAACATGTACACAAAACTAATTCATTCCCATGGATCTAACAAATAATCATACTATAATAAATCATGGATTTCAATCACACAAATAATATTCATAGGAAATTATGAATACACGTGAACATAGCATCACAAGTGAACATGGGGATCAAACAACATGACTTTCTAGTTCGTATAGATCCTAGATCTAATCATGCTCACATACCAGAATACACAACCAAGTATATCTATAGCATTGAGATAATACATAAAATCAGATACCGTAAAAACACAGGAATCCCTACCTCGTTTCCTAAGCTTTTCTTCTTAGATCTGTTTCCTGCATATCCAGCAATGGCAGATCACCACTTCTCCCTTTGCCTTCTTCTTCTTCTTCTTCCTTTTTCCTCCATAGCCTTTCTTCCTTCTCTCTTCTTCTCTATTTTCTCTACAGCAGAACACTTTCTCTCTCTTCTCTCTCTCTTGAACAAACGTGTAGAGACACTTTCTCTCACATGATCATGTACACCAAGCAAAAGAATAGGTTAAGGACCCTTCCCATGCTTACATGTGTCCTACCCATATCAATCCATAACTTCTAACCTAACTTCCAAGGTGAAAGACTAATATAATCTTAATGAATAAATTAAATGGCACCTCCATCCCCTTTTTGTTTCAAACATCCAAAACAAACCGTAGCCTCCATAAGGTTTTTAAATTACTTATGTAACCCCATAGTTTCTACTATTACACAATGGACCCTAAATTTATTGAAATTACAATCTCTACTAATTCCGATTTTTTAAATACACAATCCTATATAATCTTTCACAAGGGATTTTCCTTGTTAATTATAATTAATTATATTAATTATAATTTAAAGACACTGGTCACTTCACCCAGAACAAGAATCGACTTTCTTGCGAAGGTGAATACAATGTGTGCACTCGTTGTACTTAAATGAGATATTTCTATGTAGATACATTTAATTTGAAGTTCTTGAGTTGAATTATGGAATTCTTGGATTGAGATAGAGCTTATTCATGTTATTTTGTTTAATGTACTTATCATGCTACAAATTAGGTTTAACGGTATTTTAAGTTCATTTGCATATTTGATTGTGATTTGATGTGTTTTAAATAGTTTAGAATGCTTAGAGTTTGATTTAACCAGGATTTGGTTGAATATGTGGCTGGATATCCATTTCCACATGGTGGCTCCGAAGGTCATTTCCTTTGAATCCTCGAGATCCTATATCTCAGATTTGGGGTGTGATAGAGGTGGTATCAGAGCTCTAGGTTTAAGTTGTCTAGGCTTCAGGAAGTCTTAGGGTATGTTGAAAACCTAGGATGAAAACCTAGAAACATGTGAACCTAGGAGCTACATTTGTGAATTGTGTGAAATATACTTTGATATAGTACGTGATAATCAATGTGGCATGTTTATGTGACTATATATATTAAAATATTTGGAGTGCCATATGTGGACTGTTTGAACTAAGTACTTCTAGTGAATTTCTTGACTAGTGTAAACTACATTAAAGTGATTATAGAATACTAATTATGCTATATAGTGATAATTATTTAATGATTGTTGCATGTAGGAGACACTAGCACGAGAACTTAGAGACTTGTAAGTTGGGACTTATTTCTAGGAATTACGTAGCAATTCCAATTAAGTTAGATGATAAGTATATGGTTTGACATAACATACTCTTATGACTAGGATCAAAACACTGACATGCATAACAGTAGAAACAGCACTTAACCCCAACCATGATGTGTAAGTATATGCAACTAGGGAATTGTAGGAAAGGATAGTACATGAACTTAGACATGGGTTAGACTATGTGACAGCTATGTAAAACTATTATGAACTGTTAGTTGAGAATTTCTAGAGATTGCCAAACGTTAGTGTGTAGGAAGAGTAAGGCTAATAACTCTTTGGGATAAAACACTGGTTTAATGAACCTTAAACAGGGAAAAATATAAATTAATAAGGAAACTCCAGAGAGGGTGAATAATTACTACTAATTATGTTATAACGATAAAATTGTTGAATAAAATATTTGAGCTATAAAACAAATAGTTATTCTTAAGAAATTAGGCTATTTAATTTTCCAGACCTTGAAACTAACCCGTTAACTTGACCTAATTTTAAATAAAAATGTACATGATATTATGCGAATATTTTTATATAAAAGTATCAAGAATAATTACAGAAAAACTATAAAAAAAATTTAAATTTGAAAATCAAGTAAATTTGATTTCAGTAGGAGTCTCGGCAGATACAATGACCTACCGAGCGTGCTACCGAGACTTATCGAGAAGCATAAATTATGAACCTTAGTTCCATTCTTCTCAAAAGAAAACTCCCAAACTCATTTGTAGGGCATCGTCAACCATTCCAAGAGTCTCTTCCAAGTCCATTGTAAGCACTTCCATATCTTTCCAATTCGGTAAGAACTTCATCCTTTTACTTTTGTTTTCATCCTTTAACTAGAACGATGGCTAGAACTAAGGTCACACAAGGCCCTCCCAAGAAGGCCAAGGTCACCAAACCCACATCTTTGCGGAGATCTCAAGCTCCACTTTCACCACCACTAGAAATATCTGACCCCGAGGAAGAGGATTCACCTTAACTCGGTACTTTGCCAAACCCTAGAACCTGAGTCCCGGCCAGAGAAAAGCCAGCACCCAACAAGTACGAGGTCCAGAAATTACTCATAGAGAAACGAGTAATTAGGTCGGTAGTAGCAGACTATAGAGTAGTGGAAACACTACGAGCCATAGGATGGGAACCCATCCTTGATTGGGGTGGATTAGCACATCCATCCATGGTCGCAGACATGTACTCCAAGATCACTTTGACTGATCTAGACTCGATGACCATTACCTTCAACATGTACGGCATCAACAAATACCTCAACCTATCCTTGGTTTCAAGATTGATGAGGGTGCCGATGAATAATGCATATGCATCCATCCCCGACCCCAAAGAAGAAAAGAAAATAGAGATGGCTAAAATTATCTGTGGCGGAAGAGTGAGGTGGAACGACTACAACTCTTTGAGCACCTCCAAGCTCTCACCCACGTACCGCATCCTCCACAAGATGTTCGTCACTAACGGTTACCCTCGCTCAGGAACGTTACAGAGCTCACTCCGTTTATGGCCTCCACTTTGCACCAGGTGACCTTAGGCACGAGACTCTGCCTCCTGTCACTATGATTTCACATATCCTTCGATATGTGAGGAGCCGGAGGAGAGGGGCATTGCCATTCGCATGCCTAATGTGTGCGGTAGGCGAGCACTAGGGTATGCCGATACCTTCCCCACAAGCTGGCCAAACAAATCCTCCTTTTGGAGTGATGAACCTGAACAAGATGAGTCTACCAGGTTAGATCAAAGTGAATCCACCAAGGGCACCTGTAGAGATCCGAGAGGAGCCAAAGGGCATTCCCTCAGAGTTTCATCCAGGAGCTTCTTCATCATTCGCACCTCCCCTAGTCTCCGTGTAGACCATGTTGATTGCCTTGAAGGAGGAGCTTCGACAGAGTAGACCGGAAGCGTCTAGGCTCTGAGCAACCGTGAGAAGGAACTTCTCTTCTTCCAAGATATACTCAGTGGCTACAAAGCGACTGACGCTGTTTCGACTTCACCACCATCTGCTTCTAGAGCCCGTAGGGACGTTCTCTGTAGATTTCTTTTTATGTCTTAGTTGATAGTTGCATTTCCTATTAGTTTGTTTCTGTTTTTTGATGTAACCATCTGTGTATGGCAAGAAGAACAAGAAGAAAGAATAGGATTCCAACATACCTTGTTTATAAGTTTAATGAAATCTTAAGTTTCAATTCCATAGTCGAATTCCATTAATTTTATTTTTACTTATAAGATTTCAACTACATGTATATTAAAAATTTCGAGGACGAAATGTCCGAAAGGGGGGGG
>JAUPMG010021460.1:1933-15127 GCA_031762675.1 Pachysandra terminalis | reverse complement strand
CCTGAGTGGACAACAGTACTCAGCCATGGAATGGGTCCAAAGAAACTACTTGGTTTATGACTACTGCAAGGACTCAAGAAGAGACCATTCCCCTACACCAGAATGTTGGTGAGGTTACAAACTCTTTTCCTCATAAAAAAAAAGGCGCCCATGGGAATTGAAATTGCATGAAAGTTTCCTTAGTTTTGTTTGCTTTTCTTGTGAAGAAAGAAACCTCTTGGAGTGTTTTGAGATGCGTCCCACTCTTTGTCAACAGAAGATGGAAGAGTAGTTGAGCGTCCAAGCCTCTAAGATTTAAAAGTTTTTACTGTTTTTGTTGTTGTTTGTTTGTCAAGATTTGTTTGAATAATCTATTTTATGATTGGGGAGATTTGAATAAAAAAGAAATAAACAAAGAAGTGAATTAAAAAGAGAGAGAATAAGGTTTGAGAGTGTGAATGTAATCACTTGTTATCACTAAATGAAGCAATGATCTCATTTTATATATTTTGTGTGAATGTGATGTGTAATCACATGCTCCTTGAACTCACACCATGTATGATAAATATCCTCTAAATAGGGTTAAACAAAATAGCATGTAAACTGAGATGAAGTAGAAATTAAGCACATACGACAGATCGATTTACGTGGTTCAACAAATAGTGCCACCCCAGATTCTACTATTTTTCAAAGCTCAGAAAAAAGTGTTACGGAGAATAGCTATGAAAAGTATGATAAATACCTTATGGTTAGGGCTAAATATAATAGACAGTAAAATTATTATTATAACCCTAGACCCCCAGAAAACTTGGGCCGGGGGATCTGCTGACCGACAAAGTTGATGGTTGGATCATCAATACTTTTTAAATGCCTCAGTAGTACCAGTCTCCATATAACAACAACCTTCTGGTTTAAGGAGTGGATAATTTGATCATCATACTTCCCAAATACCTCATTAGCATCATTATCCGCACATAACAATTAATTTGGTGGCATTTGGGATTAGGCCACCAATTGTTGGCATTTGTTTTCCGTAATAATTTTTTTCCTTATTAAAACCATTAAATGCTTGTGAATAATCAGAAACAATTCTATATTTATAGCATTTATTTTACAGATTGGCCCTAACCACTTAAATCTTTCGTTCCTTCTATATTCCAATTTTACTATATTTGCACCTCTTAGCCACCCACCAAGAGAAGAAAAGAAAAAAAAAGGAAACAAGTCAATAACTCAGCCTCAAGATGCTCTCCAATTTAAATTGCAATTTGACATTAATTTTATTGGTCTAATTTAAATGTATATACTTATAAATCAAAAGGATCCACTTATGGGAATGAGCCTTTTATTTCAGTTAGATGTGAATATGGAAAACTAGAGTTCTTGTTACAGTTAAAAACTGGGGAAGATCAACAGAATTAAAAAAACTTCTCTTGATTTGAGGAAGTGACATCGATTGAACAGATCAACACAATCAATCAATCCTATTAACCAAGTTTTGAGCAACACCCATTACCATGTTGTCAAGCATCGGCTGATATGACTCGAGATCGGCTCAGGACGAGTCACGATCCCAAAAATTGCTAAAGTTATCTGACTCTTCGAAATCGAGTCAAATTGTCCGATCCAGGCAATCTGGCTCGGTTTCGGACGACTCAGATCGGACGATGAATCATCCGACACTCCTAAAATTTTTTATAATTTTAAAAAAATAATAAAAATTGAGCCATGTTCAGATCAACCGATCCTTAATAGGATCGGTGATCCAACTCGATATTTGACCGAGACAATCCTCTATCCGATACCGAGTTTAAACACTATGTCCATTACCAATTGAAGGAAGCATATGAGATGATATGTTATCTAGAAAAGTTTCTTCAACTATTCATAGGTGCAAAACCTCTTTTAAGAATCAGTTTTTTTTAATCAAAATGGCCATTAATTATATTGGATTTGATTAGAGTGATGAGATCAAGAGATGCTTTTGCACTAAATTTCAAATAATGTAAGTGTCTTGAGAAAGCCCAACGAAATGGATGGATGCTTTTTTGCTTTATGAATATTTCCAAACAAACAAATATGGCTCTCTCTCTCTCTCTCTCTCTACCTTTCCTTGTTTGGCATTTTATGAGTTTTGATTATGTAATGTTTGTTGTGAACAGTTAAAAAAGATAGCCTTCAACACCAAACTGTAGATGTTGGGATCTCCTATGAGGATAGATAGGGTTTTGAGCTTTATGGGGGCCAGTCTCATGCTATGTCTGCTACTATTGAACATTTAATATAAGGTGTCATGAAGACCAAAGTGTCATGTGCTTGTGCTTGGTTCAGAAATAGAAGGTAATGGCATTGTAGATAACTAGTGGACGTACGAATTATTATTTAATCATCATATTATAAACTTAGGTTTTGAATATTTATGTTACTTAATAATAGTAGATTAATTATTGAATCAAAAGTCAATATAAATGGATGTTATGACAAGATTTCCATGAGAGCTATCTAATAAAATAATTTTTTTTAGTGTAAATTGATAAATGGATATTCCAAAAACCTCAAAGAGAGAGAAAGTGTTTTTGTCAGATACCTCAAGGGTGAAAGTGTAATTTATCCTTTTGGCCGCGTTTGGCCTGGCTTCTATAAGTACTTATTGTAGCTTATAGCTTATAAAAGCACTTTTAAAATTAAATGTGTTTGGTAGTGCTCCTGGGTAAGTGCTTACCCATAAGAACTAGAGGGAAAGCTACCCATAAGGATTCCTTCTACCCATAAGGAGAAGGTGCTGAGTAGCTTCTCCCAAGCTCTTGTGCTTTAGCTATTTCACAACTTTTGTAATATTTTTAAAATATCTATTTTACCCTTAAAATTTTATAAGCGCTTAAATAAATGTTATTTCTAAATTTTCATAATACCTATTTTACCCCTAAATTTTCATAAGCACTTAAATAAATGCATTTACCAAACACTATTTTCTTCAAATCAATAGATTATTGTTGCTGGGGATAAGTGCTCTTATTGAGCAACTTATCCAATGAGTGCTTATCCATAAACACAAGCCGGGTCAAACGCAGCCTTCGAACTAAGACAAAGGGCTCAAGTATTAAGTAGTTGGATGAAAAAGAGTTTTTAAAAGTTAAAAAGGGTATTTTGAGAAAATAAAAAAATGGGTCATGCTTCGTCTATGCTTTCTCCTTAATAAATACAGTATAATTACGAAAAAATAAAAAATCAATAGAATTGGAAAACACTCAAAAATAAAAAAATAATTACACTAGCTAACAGGATGTCAGAATCCGACCTTAGCTCAGTTGGTAGAGCGGAGGATTGTAGTAGGCTTGTTAGCTTGTCCTCCTCTTAGGTCGAGGATGGTTAGCTTTGCCTGTCAGCTCATCCTAAGGTCCCTGGTCCGAATCCGGCAGGTCGGATTATATTTTGCATATCTTTTTTAAAAAAATGGTTTTTCTTTTCTCTCATTCCAGAAAATATGATCGGTCGTAACGCAATCGCAGCATCAGCAGCAATCTTTAACGAAAGTAGGTAGTCTTCCACATTTCCAATTTTACATTCGTCCTCGGACTCCCTTTTCCACATGTACATTCAGTCAACTTTAGGCAAGGTTTTTATTCTTGGGATCGTGGATCAAATCGATCCAAGCAGATCCCGATACTGATCCAATCAAAATGTTGGATCTTTATTTTTAAAAAAAAAATTGGATCAATCAGACCAGCAATATCGATCACCGACTCACCAGACTGGTAATACCGGTAACCAAAACGGCAATACCAGTGCCGAATCGACGATACCGGTCAGGATTGGATGATCCATGTCGATACTAATTGGATCCTTTATTTTATAAATTAAAAAAAAAAAATAGAGATCGATTGGATCAACCAATCCAATCATTGGACAAGTCCGGATCGATATCAGTTAGACCAATCCAATCCAAAGCCTCACGATACAATAGTTGTATCGTGGCTTGGGATCAAACTGGTCCTGGCCGATCTCGATCCGATCCAGACCAATTCTTGAAACCATGACAGCAGGTGACATATCAAGCTACAGTCCTAAAGACATTTTTTTACATAGCATAAATAGTTTACCTTAAAAATAAAATAAGGCCTCTTTGAACTTAAAGAAGCATAAAAATTGGATGATCCTTGATACATATGCAAAATCTAATATACATGTATTATTAAAGCTTATGCTGATTAAAATATTGTACACATGGCTAATCCAAATGATCTCTTATGAAATGGACAATCTGGATTTGCCAAACCATTCTTCCACGTGGCTAAAATGACCTTTCGCCTTATCATTATTCCAAAAGTCGAGAATCCGACTCGCATGACTGGTATTGAGAAGCATGTCAAAGATTTTGGCTAATCATCTAAAATCAATGTTAAACCAAATTATTAGACAAATTCAAAACACATTTGTTGGAGAATGCCACATGAGATAATGCACTTCGCGTTGAATAAGAAAAGATCAACGAGTTTTATGCTGCAAAGCTTGATATTAGCAAGGCTTATAACAGAGTGAAATTTACCTTTAGGAAACAATTATGTTCCTTTGGGTTTTGACAGTCATTGGCTTAACTAATGATGATACGTATTTTAACTATTTTACACTTATTTGCTAAATAGTGAACAAAAGGGTTATGTTTCTCCATGTAGGAGACCTTTGTCCTTACCTTTCCTTTTTGTGCACAAGGTTTATCAGCTCTTATTAGGGATGCCTAGGTAAGAAACAGATTACAGGATTAGGTATGTCTTGCTAGCAAAACAAGCATGGAGACTACGACTGATATATCTCTATTCTATCAAGGTTTTAGAACTACATTGTGAATTTTTTCAAAGCTCCTGATTGTAGCTCAGCGTCATGGGACCGGAAGAGTATTGTGATGGGAAGAAACATTCTAAAAGCTGGTTTTTGTAGGGAGGTGGGGATAGTTAATTCAATCTGTACATGCCATGATCCTTGCTTACCGTTTCCACCATCGTACATGAAGAGTGACTAAATGTTGCCTGGATAGGAGATATAGGAAAGTAGATGGTTTGTTCTTGTAAATGAAGACCTAATGAGACCACTGTGATAAGGTGTGAAGGGGTACTCACTGAAGGATCTAAGAGGGTGAGAGAAAGACCAAAAAGAACCTGGATAGAGTCATTAAGGATTTAGATACTATAATCTGAATAAAGAAATTTTTTGACAGATTGGAATGGAGGCATGGTTTCAAGGATCGGCCAATACGGGTCTGTACCGGCCGATCTGGACCGGGACAGGACGGGACGTTCCAACCCGCAATACAAACCTTTGTATCGCCGGATTATGTACCCACGGTCCGGTGGCCGATTCTGCGGGTCCGGCAACTGGTTCCACCAGTCCGGCCACCGGTCCCGCCGATCCCTCCGGTCTGCCGCGATCTGAGATTTTTTAATTTTTTTTTTTCTGTACTGGCTCCAGACCGGTCCGGCGACATGTTCCGGTATTTAAAACGTTGAATGGAGGAACAAGATTCGTCCAGGCTATCATATGCGAGAGCTGTATCTTGTAAGAATGTTGAGTTTTAAACTCCAACAGCAGGCCCTTCGAATACACTTGTGCAAACTTCCTTTTGGAATAAGAATTGAAGTTCGTTAGCTCTGCCAAAGATCAAAGCTTTTATTTGGACGTGTTGCAAGCCCTCTCACTCAAGTTAGATTAAATCTTCGAAAATGAGAATATTCCTAAAAAAAAAACAAATCTGCCCTGTTTACAATTCTTATGATCGAAGTGAACTCTATGTTCTAGTGCAATGTGAATTTGCAAAGGTGATCTGGTGGAGTGCATTAGGTGTTTGTAACTGGTGAAGAACAGGTTCAGAACTTCAGAGAATGGCTTAACTTGACAAGGACAAATATGCATGCTGATAACGATATTTTATGCCATGGTATAGATGAAACAAAATAAACACACCATTTTAGGCAATTATTGATTAGCTCAGATTTGCATTCTAACAGTAAGCTTATTATACTTTTTTTCCAAATATACTAATACTACGGTATACGACAACATTACTGCACCTAGCACCATCTTGATGTGCAATGGTGATCAGAAGCCATTTACCTTGGACAACCATAATGCAGATAAGATAAAGTGATCCTTGCAGCGCATGCTCAAGAAAACTGAATGACACAGGCCACGTTGAACAAAGGATGAAAAAAGGGCTGAACAAAACATCTCTTTGGGAAGTCAAGGCCCTGCATTATAGACACCGAGGATTATTAGAGCAAGTACAGTAAAAGTTATTTTAACAGTATTGGTTGTATTTGTCACGAGCATCATCACCCTGTAAAAGAACACTTTAACAAGAACGCAAGACAAAAAGAATAGAATTGGAGCTGTTCCAATCAAAAATGAAGGTGAAGAAAACATATCATGTCAATGCCAAACATCACAAAAAAAAAAAAAAAAATTTGGGGATCAGGCGTATCCAATACAAAGTGGATCATTATCATGTCGATGCCAAAAATCTGAGCTGACAGAAAGTGGCAGTATCGATTGCAAATTGCAACAGCTTCAGCTCATAGCTCCAATTGGTTGATGTACTACCCCAATAAGCATTGTAAACAAAAAGCATAAAACAAAGGAGGGAAAATAACTCTTGGTACCTGAAACCCAATACATGGATTCTGGTTTCACTCAAGAAAAGGTTTAACAGAGCAAAAGGTACTAGACAAGTACTAGGAACTCTTTTAAGAATCTTCCAAAGAAAGTACTAAGAATTAATAGGCACCCAGTGGCATTCTACCATCATCAAATAGATTAACCCAAGCCTAAAAATGTTCTGGTGTTATCCAGGAGGATAAAGTTTTCATCTTAAATAACTTGTCAAGTTTTTCCCTTAATAAATTACTACAAGAAAGACGTTTATAAAATTTCTTTAAAGTGGAATTTATGATAATATTCATGAGTCCTAATCAGGTCTAACTTTCTTTCTTTCTTTTTTTCTTCTTCTTTTTTGGTATCATTTTTGTGGACCTAGACCCTAGCTAATTACTACTCGGTTCAACACAACTGGAAAAGACCTAAAAGATCCCGTTTTCTTAGAAATGTTTGGACCAAAAAAGTTGAAACAATCCACAACTCCTCAGAAAAAATTGTGAAAATTCACAATGGAGTCCTTACAATTGGGTGCGATGTCATTTAGACAAAAAAAAAAAACTGTAGCAAGGAGGATTTATTATATAACACAATATATAACGATATATCCCTTGACATTTTGTAAAATTGAAAATTTTGGGAAACACGATATATTGGGGGATGAATTATGATACATCAGGATATTTTGAACCATGAATTTCACGATCATGCATAAATCAACATTTGAAGCCACATAATCCTTGGTACTCGTATCAAGATAATATTGCTACACCTAATGGGGTAAATCTGGCATCTAACTTGACCACCAGCCTAAATAGCCTTAGCTCAACCCAAACCTGTTTAAAACCACCAAGGGACGGGGGGCGGGGGTAATGTAAAACCCATAAACCCTCAGGATGGCAGCCAGAGGAGTAGATGAATGTTTCACTACTTATACTTTAGCTGCCTGTTGTTGATGGTTATTTTTATATTTTTTTTTTGCATGTAATGCGTTATGACTATATGGACCTGAATCAAAATGGTTTCTTTCTTTGGCTTCATGGATAGGCTACTTTCTCTTTTTCTTGTCATTGATAATGCAATAATCATGCCTTTACAAGTTTTATCACACTATAAATGGTTTAAAAGTTAAATAGACAATTTTGCATTTTAGATTATTTGGACATTTTTTATAGCTTTCTTTGGGTTCCTTTCATAGGGATTGAACCAGAACAGCCAGAACCTGAGGGAACCAGTCCGATCCCCAGCTTCATGTTTTAGAACCTCACCAGGATACAAAGAATGATACTAAAGAAAAAAACAAAAACAAACAACAAAAGAATGTTTGATTGAAAGGATAAATTAGACAATGACAAAAATAAAGGACCTAAAACGAAGCATGGTGTTTCCCAATTCCCAATTAGTATGAGACCTGATTTATGACAACATACTGGAATGAAATCAGGAGTGTCCATGAGAATAAAGTTTTCCCTTTGCACTCAATGGGACAAACACAAGTGTCTTAGTATATGCCCATCTTGCGACTCGCTAAAAGGGAAAGGAAAACCTTTGTCGTGTTAAAGGCATGAGCGTATAAGACAATTGTCATCCTCCAATTGCGTGAACAAGGAAAATTTTGTTGTTCCCATGTGAACACCAGATCCCACTACCCATATACTACCTTAAAGCATTAGAAAGCTGACCAATAATAATTGTACAATAACGATAACAATAATAAGCCAAGAAGCTAAAACACAGCAAAAAATGCAGACTGCTGGTATTAAAGTTACCTCTTTCATGAGATATTGCCAGAGAAAAGTTGCAAAGTGTCCTCACTTATACAACCAAGTAAACCTCGACCTAGGGAATGAGCATACTTCACATCAAGGATGGAATTCTGATGCGGTTTAAGACGCTGCACAATTGTTAAAGATGGCAAATCCCACAAGCTCAATCCAAGTGTTCCTTCATCTCCATATGCAAACAATGGACACTGATTTCCTATATCTATAATTGCAGACTTTGGCATTCGAATAGCATTTACATTGGCCAATGTAGACCCCAATACTTGATAAGAGCTGCTGCCAACTCTCTTAAAAAGAACATGAGAACCTTGTATCCCTTGCCCAATAAAAGAGGGAGAGGATGAAAGCGAAGGTTGAGAAAAAACTGTCTCGTTATTCATCTCGACTTTGGGACGAAATGAAGCAACAATGTCGCCACTTGTGGGGCAATAAGCAAGAGATATACAGACGCCTTGATTCTCCATTTCAGGAACGAGAAATGGCCTTCAAGAGAAGAATGAGAAAAAAGAAAAAAATGGAACTTTAGTACAACCAGTTAGTAAACAGTAAATGATAGCTTTCACCATTATTAGTATCTTAAGTATCCTAATCTGTGAAGCCTCGACAATAGCAAACAAGATAGGGAAAAATTTATTCTTAAGTATTGTGTTTATATGTATGTAAATTAGAACTTTTTAGAACCTGATGGCACTAATTTTTGTCTTACTTTAAAGAAGTAATCATACTAGTAACCAATGTTTCAATTTCAATTAAGGGAAATATCACATATTCAGAACAGGGAATGTCACTTCTTTGTTATATTTTCCCATACAAGTTATAATTGAAAATATCAAGATAAGGGAAATCTCGGTGTAATGGTAATTCCGATACCCATTTAAAATGGAGATTTCGGGGAGATACAAAAGCAAATAGCTTCTGGCATTTTATCTTTCATATTTACATAAGAGTAATCAAATCTCATCTACTGAGCGTATTAGAGCTATTGTTTTTTCAATAAAAGCTATCCAATTGAATGTCAACAAAATATTTCATCACCGTCTCATTACTCATTATTGTTCCTTTTTCTCTTTTTTTACTTTTTGGTTGGCAAACTCCCTTCATTAATTTTATGCATTTGATCTCATTAAGTTCAAAATTTGAGCTACAGATGCAACTTAGCTATTCACAAGACAAATATAACTCAATTGACTCCAACAGGTAATAGAACATTTCTGCGAAGTTTCACAGGAGATAAACTACTAGTGATTCAAAATTCTGATACTCGACAACCAAGATGACTTAAAAGATACGACCCAGCATAAACAAAAAAGCTTCTCGGGTTTGTTATCATTGTCAATAACCCATTAAAACTCCAAGTCTAATTCCAGTCAATGTAGAAGGTATTGATGACCATTCATTTTATTGTTCCTTTTTGCCTTCGGAACTTCCCTTTGCTAAATTTATATTGCTGGCTTTATCACAATTTACAGAGCAGGTTTGCTATTAAACACTAAACCAAGCATAACCCAGCGTAAACAAAAAAGCTTCTCGGGTTTGTTATTATTGTCAATAACCCATTAGAACTCCAAATCTAATTCCAATCAATGCAGAAGGTATTGATGACCATTCATTTTATTGTTCGTTTTTGCCTTCGGAACTTCCCTTTGCTAAATTTATGTTGCTGGCTTTATCAAAATTTATGTTGATGGCTTTATCACAATTTACAGAGCAGGTTTGCTATTAAACACTAAACCAAGCATGACCCAGCGTAAACAAAAAAGCTTCTCGGGTTTGTTATTATTGTCAATAACCCATTAGAACTCCAAATCTAATTCCAGTCAATGCAGAAGGTATTGATGACCATTCATTTTATTGTTCCTTTTTGCCTTCGGATCTTCCCTTTGCTACATTTATGTTGCTGGCTTTATCACAATTTACAGAGCAGTTTTGCTATTAACACTAAACCAAGCATCCACATTATTTTAAATTTCCCTTTTTGAAAGGCACCAAATTTTCCCTTACATCATTTCCCTTATCTTGAAACTTTTTTGCATAGTTTTTTAAGGGAAATAGTTTGAAGAAGCGGGATTGCACCACAAATTTCCATCAAAACCGAAATTTAAAACCACAAGCACCAAAACCAATGCAACTCAGCCAAGTCATTGTCATTTGCCATACTATTGTAGAGTTCATTGTGAATTAGACTAATTGCTCGGTTGAGTCCTTTGTAATGCTAATTCTTAAACTGGGGATTTCAAGAATAAAACTTTACATCATCCATATTTAAACCTTGATTAAAACGGCATTCCAAATTACAATCCAAAACAACCTCAGTTACCGCAAAAGGAGATGGATATTATCCCACACTAAACAAAGACACTGAAAATTTCCTCAAATTTCCACACTGAAGGCAAAGCTCAATTGTGTTAAAAAAAATTAAGAATACAAAATCTAGATGATGGAATAAAAAAATTGATATAAACAAAAGAATTCCATTCTAAGAAAATTCTAAAATTTCTTTCCTTCACCAGAAGTCAGAAACAACAAGCACACGGACACTTGAACGATAAGATAAATATATTGACTGTATCAAGTAATCAAATTGAAGAAAGAAGGTTCAGATGAGAAGACCAAGTCTGACAGCCATGCAATTCTTAAACCAGTCAGACAACATATTGATATATACATATAACAAGCGTATTAACGTATAGAAAATATATTTAATGCATATGTAAGCCAACCTTTTTTGAAGACCATCAATGTTCCACTGGCAAGGTCCCACAGAAGAAGCACTTAAAAGTGTTCCAATTCTCAAGGGTAGAGTTGAATCATGACGAAGGGAATGTACAGTGTGAAGAGGGTTGCAGGTCAGTCCAAACACAAATTCCATCGGCCTTCCCGTTTGACGCAAATCAAAAACCATAAGCATTCCATTCTGATTTTAAAAAAAAATAGAAAAGAAAACTATGTATTTAAAAGTAAAACGCAGTTCCAACAAAAATACTAATGGTTTGCTGCATGCTAAAATATTGATTCATTCAATGAGGTCAAGAAAAGCACAGTTAAGAATAAGGCGGACCTGTAATCCAGCATATATATGGTGTGGATTGTTGAGATCCCACGAACACGACCAAGCAGGTCCCTGGAAGTACATAATCATAGCTATTACACAAATTACACTAAAATGTAAAAGTTATTTTTAACTACCAGAACAAATTACCAGAAAAGGTGGCATGTAGACATACTTTTATTTGTATCTTCCTTTCAGCCTAGAGGTCTACATTATTATTATCCTCATCCATTGACACTATCTTTTTACTTAGAATTAATGGAGAAATTTAGGGAGAAGAGCAGAGACCTTTACATAGTTTTTATTGATCTAGAGAAAGCATATGATGGAGTCCCTAGAGAGTTAATTTGGTGGACTGACCGGAAAGGGTACCGGTTAGATACATTGAGGTTATTAAAGGCATATATGAGGGAGCGGTAACTAAGGTGAGAGCAGTGGGCAGCAAGATAAATGAGTTACTAGTAGAGATGGTTTACATCAATGGTCAGCTATGAGTCCCTATCTTTTTGCTTTAATTATGGATGAATTGACTAGATGGCGTCAATGCAAATTTTGAGCGCATTAATAGAGGATATCTTGAGATTCATGTTGGCAAATATCCATTCTAGATGTTTTATATCTAAGGTGTTTATTGTAGTTTGGTGAATTGTCTTCACAGTGTGATCGAAATAACACGTTAATTATCTCATCCCTTCAATCAGGAGTTGAAAAAGATAACACTTATTTTCGAATAGAAGACTCCACTCTTGATAACTAGTTTTACATCCATTCTAGATGTTTTATATCTAAGGTGTTTATTCCACTTTTCCTTCCTTAGACAGAGCTATGTACATGGATTTAACCGAAAATTCACCTTCCTCTTCCCATTTCCACACTCTAGTGTCTATGCCTTCTCTTACCTTTATCTTGTTGACAACCTCCATCAGATTTGCCACCTCTTCCACTTCCCAATCCAAGATATTCCTTCTAAGCTTAAGGTTCCACTCCCACCCCCTGCTTCCTGTGGTTAAATGATCTTTTACCCAATCATCTAGATTGAATGCCAAGGTTGCCACCTCCGGAAAACCTTATGTCAAAGGAACTTCACCACGCCAAACGTCTTTCCAGAACTTAACTCTATCTCCTATACCAATTCTAAAACTCACACCTTTGATGCAGGGTTTTAAATACCGGAACCGGTCGCCGGACCGGTTCCGTCCGGTTCCGGTACAGAAAACAAAAAAAAAAAAAAAATTGTAAAAAAATTAAAAAATTTCAGATCACGCTGGACCAATCTCCGGACCGGTGGGATCGGCGGGATCAGTCGCCGGACTGCCGGCCAGCGGTATCGGTCACCGGAGAGGAGGAACCGGCCGGACCGGAGGAACCTGTCGCCAGACCGGAGGAACCTGTCGCCAGACCGGAGGGACCTGCCAGACCGGTCGCAGGACCGCCGGTCCATAACCTGGCGATACAAAGGCTTGTATCGCGGGTTGGAACCGAACCGGCCAGTACGGACCGGTATCAGCCGATCCTTGAAACCATGCTTTGATGAACACCTCTGATACTGAGCATGTGGCTTTCCATAAGCCCACCCCATGCGGGGCCTTACATATTTTAGTCTTCTATTCCCCTACCTCCACTCCATATTTAGCACCTACTAACTCCATAACGAGCCCTTCTCTTTCCCAAATTTCCATAACCATGTTGAATTTAGTCAGACTCTTCAGGGGGGGGGGGGGGGGGGGGGGGGGGGGGGGG
>JAUPMG010021449.1:0-12110 GCA_031762675.1 Pachysandra terminalis | reverse complement strand
CTGAAAAAGTCGGATGTGAGACCTTAATCAAGACGCTTGAGAGTTTTGACTTAGATTTAAGAGCTCAGGTCAAGTGCATGGATTGCGACTAGACTCAGATTCATACAGGGATGGAGGTCTACATACTCTTGGCTAGGCCCAGAGCTCCACCGTAGCATGTGCTACATATCACATATGCTAGTAATGACATTTCTTTTTGAAATCAAGTGAATTGATCCCTATTTCGTTGTTGTGTGAGCTCAGGATGATCCTTGCGAGGTTCAACTTGTGCCTTTATTTACCTTTGATCATGTCGTGAATTCAAACCCGATGATTACTACTCTAGCATTCTTTCCTATGGCCATGGATTATACGGTCTAAAGGGGTTTGACTGGGAAAGCAGTTGGTCGAATCTCAATGGCATAAGGCTTAGGGAAGATATTTGGCCTCACATTTAAAGAGATACGATTCATAGAGAGATGTTCTCATGATTTAAAATTATCATCTTTTATGTTTCACATTTTTACTTATATACATTTGATATATATATATATATATATATATGAATTATTTTAAATGAGCACATAATTATGAATCTTATAGATGAGTATAAAGATTCTAGCTTGAGCTCATGAAGGATTAGAAATACTCAATCCAATGTGGTCAAATGAGATTGGGGCATAGGTGAGAATTTTGAGAGTGCGTCTCCATGTTAGTTTTATGGAACTTGATATGGAGCCACTTGCCCGTTACTTTGTGCTCATCGCACACTCAACGACTTTTATGATTAGCATCCATGATAGAAAGTTTTGATGTATATAAGAGAGATACATACTTGTAGTGTCCATGATAAATGAGTGGGAGATGTTGGATATATTGTTGGGTTGATATGATTGCTCCATTAGGATGGGCCGACCCGGGTCCCTACTTGGGAAGTCCATATTAGGCAGTTGGCCTGGTGTGGGACTCTCTCCTAGTCCTTAGGGGATGTGGAGATTGAGTCTTTCTAGGAGTTGAGTTGAGTCTTCTATACATAGAAGAATCTTACCCATTCTAAGTGATCATTCGTGAGAGGCAATCTGGAATTATTCTCTCTCTCTCTCTCTCTCTCTTCATCTCTTCTTTCTCTAAGAAATTCAATTTGCTTCTAGGGTTCCGTATGATAGCCCTTGGTTGACTGAGTGTGGGCATCCTTGTGTGATACCAACAAGGGATGATATCCAATTAATCGCGTTTTTCCACTGCATATTCGGGTATGTGGTCCGATCCGTTATTTCCTTCAATCATGGTTTTAAATTTTATTGAAATTTCACAAAACTTTATTTTGTTCCCAAAAGGGAAAATTTTTGCTCTAAAAAAATTTGGACTAAGGCTTTGTTTTTCTCGATGTAGAATCTAATTCGAAAATTATTTTATTTTTTGGGGTAAATCAAGATTTTACTGGTGTTCGTAACGACGAAAAAATAAATTTATTGTACAATGATTTTCCTAAAAGATAGGCTTTTCAGATTAATGACATGCCTAAAAAAATATCGTATGTTATTTTTCGTAAAATTATGAAGATCAATGAAGAAGTTGAAATCATGGGGGAATCGACTCTAATAAGTTCCCATTGTATTAAAAACACTGGCCTGTGGTACATTCTCTTCGTTAAGATTTTCAAGATTGCAAGGATACTGTGAAGCAAGTTATCCACAAACTTTAACCATCAGATTTCAAGATATGCAGCTGTAAAGGATGAATATTCTTGATGAGCAGATTAAGGAATATCCAAAGGCCTAAGACACCAAAAAGAGATGAGCATATGAAATAACAAAGCGGACGTACATTGATGCGCATGTACGAAAGTCCATGGCGGGATGCCAGTACCACTCCATGGCAGGATGCCATCACTAACCCATGGTGGGATGCCATTACTACTCCATGGCGAGATGCCAGTACAACTCCATGGTAGGATGCCATTACTACTCCGTGGCGGGATGCCAGTACAACTCCATGGCAGGATGCCATTACTACTCCATGGCGAGATGCCATTACTACTCCATGGTCGGATGCCATCACTACTCTATTGCGGGATGCCAATACTACTCCATGGCGGGATGCCGTCACTACTCCATGGCGGGATGCCGTCACTACTCCATGGCGGGATGCCGTCACTACTCCATGGCGGGATGCCATTTCTACTCCATGGCCATCACTACTCCATGGCGGGAAGCCATTACTACTCCATTGCGGGATACCACTACTACTCCATGGTGGGACATCACTACTACTCCATGGCGGGATGCCATCAGTACTCTATGGCGGGATGCCATCATTACTAAATGGCGGGATGCCATCACTACCCTATATAGAAGATGATGATTCTCCCTACTTTCCCATAATTCCTTCTTTAAGGAAAAAGAACAACGAAAGTGAGCTTAGACCATGGGGATCAGAATCAAACAAAAGGACTCAACGAAGCGATCTTATTCCTCGACAAAACCCTTGTTGAGAAGGAACATTGTTGACTCTAACATTCATAAGATCACTAAAGATAAGAATTTGACTAAAATGGGTCCCACCGAAGTAAAGAGAAAAAAGAATTAACAAGTGACTGTATTATTAAATAAATATCTGACTATAGAGGGTAATTTGTATCTGATGACAACTCTCTGTAAGTAACAATCCTTGAAATACAAAAAGGGGATCTCTTCAGTGACAGAAAGAAAGAGTTAATTAAGGAAGCAATAGAACGAAATTCCTTCTCACCCTTTATTCTAGATCAAGCAGATAAGATACGGTTGGAAAATCGATTTAGGTCTTGATTGTAACTGACCATATTGACTTAACAAAAAAGATCCTTACATAACTAACGACTTGTAAGAGCCTGAAAAACTAGACTAGAAGGGAACTTTTAATAAAAAGGGTAAAATAGTAATTTAATAAATCAATAGTTAAAACTAACCTAAATAGGAAATTATAAACTATTTTTATAACTTAAAACAAACAAGTTAAGAACCTATAATAACAATTAGGGCAAACCAGACGGACTGTGCTTAGTATTAACCTAATAGGCATAGCAATTAATCTAATGGGCTTAAGTAAGATCCCTAAGGCCCAAGGGAATTAAATACTTAATTTATTAATTAGGATTTTCGTAGCTAATTAATGGATAATTAATAAGTACAAGCTATAATCAAACTAGGAGTCTAGATAACTACTAAACACCAATTACCAGTCCTAATATAACTGGAACACCTAAAACATTATAAAGATGAGTAAAACATGTAAATTAAGGGATTAGAAACAAAGCAATTTCATGGGAAATCCAAGCTGGAACTAAGAGAGGATCAACAACCCAGAAAATTGAAGAACACGCATCAAGAAAGAATCTATAGAAAACTAAGGTGAGTTCTCCTTCAAAGTCCCGTGTATTTACTCCTAGTCTAATGTTATGGCATGGAGGGAATCACGTTTTCATTTTGTTAAGATTTACCTCATGCATCTAATTAGAAACCCCAGAAAGTTGAAGCAAGGAATCTAATGAATTAACAATGAATTGAGAAGATTAACAGATTTACTAGAATTAAGGATCTTGAATCCCAAGAAAGATAAGATTAATTAAAATAGACAAATATTTGGATTTAACACTTTCAATTGATAAAATTTAGATTGTGTTTGACTTCTGGGTGAAATCCTAAGTCAAATTGTCCTAGAATCTGGTCTGGCTGAGACATACGGCCAGCCGCACCATTTAGCCACGCAGCCTAGGCCCATGGCAGCTTGCTGGCTAAGTAGCCGCACCCCACAAGGTTAGCTGCATGGCCCCGCCGTAGTCCACAGGGTCAGCCTCCTGACCCAGCCGCATGCCCTAACGTTTGTTTGGCCTTCTAGGCTAAACCAGGTAGCTGTCCCTTTCCGGCCAGCCTCCTGACCCAGCTGTACAGATGATTGGTGAGGGATAGACCTGGTATGGGGGTCCCCATATTCCGAATCATAAATATAACTTCTGTTGGTATTTGGGTAATATATGGTTCATTGAGCAGAGTTCTTTTTTTGGATGCCTTTGATACATTCCCGTGATCGAAAATATGAGTGGGGATTGTGCCCATTTGGTCGTAGCCCCTAGAAACTATGATGCACACATGGAATATCTTATCTTTGAAAGTGGCCCTGCATGGGGGGGATGGTTCAAGAAGATATCTTGTTTAAAGAAAGATGGATCTAGTGTGGGTCATACTGTATTTGAATGCTAAATAACATACATTGCATTATCATGTGATTGTTGATATTAGTGTGGATGTCTTGTGTGTGATGCACTTGATATCACAATTCTCATACAGTACTAGGCATTCTAGATATTGAATTGTGACCTTGGATATCCTTAAGATACAAACTAAAGTGAGATTTGGTGAGAGAATGACTTGATTTACTGCTATTCAGATTTACCATTATTTTTAAACATCTTCAGATTATCATTATTATCACATATTTTCCAGAATTTACTATATTATCTACATATTTTCTCATAGCATTGGGATATGAGTAAATACCTTGTTTTAAAGGTCTACTCATCCAAGCTTTCAACTTACGTATGTTTCATGACATATTTTTCAGGTATTAAAGGATGACTGCTATCAAAGGGAGAGCAATGGGAATAAAGAGAACTTAAAGATAGAAGACTAGATATCAAATTTTTGTATTAGAAATAGTATATTTCCAGATTGTAGTTTAAAAACAGATTGTAATTTTTATTTAAATATTTATTAGAATTATTATAATGTTAGTTTTGCTTATGTTTCTATATTGCATATCCACTCCCATTATGTTGGGGTGAGAGTTACATTCTAACCTTTTTGGTGTCCTGAGGATCTCATCTGGTTTGGGATGTGACAAAGTGGTATCAGAGCTTAAGTTATAATAAAATTTTAAATAAAAGATTCAGAATTGGATAGGACATACGATTGGGAATAAAGTAAGAAACTTTCTTCAGATAAAGGAATTATAAGAGGGTAAAGGGGAATTAGATATATAGGATGTGAGATTGTGAGATATGATGAATTTTTGTGTGTGCATCTTTATTAGTACTTCCGGATAGGAAATATGGAAATAGGGACGAGTACTATTTCTGAATAGCCAGAAGGTTGCACTATAAGGGTAAAGTCTATGCTAAGTATACTGAGTCTGCATGTCATTAAAGGATATGTAAATCAAAGGCTTATGATTGTTGATTGATATAATTATAAAAATTATTTACAACCCTAATACTAACTATTTTCCAGAAATTAAAGTCATTGTAGTCTAGAATGCATTGGGTTAGAATTTTTTGAAAAATAGATAGGAATTAGGATAAAATATATAAATATAAAGATTTTAATAATCTAAATATATATGTATAAATCATTATGATAAAATTATAATTATATACACAATTACATTAAGAAATCTATATTGGATCTAGTTCTGAAGAATTTACTTTAAATTCTGACCCGAACCAGACCCAAACTCAGAAGAAACTTATTGATCACCAAAGAAATTATTGAACACCGTTTTGGAGTGCATTGTATGATGTAAATGTTTGTTTTTACCTAAAAGAAATTATAAAATTTTAAAAACTTTAAAATTCATGCGTTACCAAAAATGGTTGACCTAGGGCAACCTTATACAGCTGACCGTACGTCGACTGCCTGGTAATTTTGGCCAACCGCACCACTATTTAAAAGCCTTTTTCTTAGATTTAACCCAATTCTTCAAAACCCAACTCCTCTGAAACCCTAAGGAGCAATTCTAACCCTTCTCCAAACATTCTTAGAGATTCCTCATCCTTCTCCAACAAATTCAACTCCGGTAAGAATTATTCCTTCATTTCTTTGGTTTTCCAAGTAAAACCCTAGAATTTCCCTAGATTTCTCTTTTCTCTAAAACCCTAGCATCATCCCTAAAGGAAAGGGAAAACAAACCCAAAATTCTCCTAAGAAGACCCAAAAACCTTCTAAGAAAACCAAGACTTCCAAAGCTTCCCCATCTAGAAGACCTCCTCCTTAACCTTTTGATTCTTATGAAGAAGATGACATTTCAAGTACTTCTGAAGAAGAAGAAATTGAGGAACAACCTGAACCAAGTACTACCAATCCTAACCAACTTAGCATCTATCACAACCGAGACACCCTACTAAATAGAAAGACTGTTGTAGGTCATGTGTCAGCATACATAGTTCAGGAAACCCTTCAGGTAATAGGATGGGAACCCATTCTATCCAGGGGTGGTGAGACCTATTTGTCTGCCACACAAGAGATGTACTAGAATATTTCCGGCACTGACCCAGACAACTCTAAAATCAATTTTGACTTTAATGGCGAAGTCAAAATTCTAGACCTTCAACCTTTGGCCAGAATCTTGAAAGTGCTTATGAACAATTCTTATAGCATCATTCCAGACTTTGACCCTTAAGATAAAATGGAAATCAACCGAGTTCTATGCGGAGGGGAAGTGAAATGGAACCGCAACAACTCACTTACCTCTTCCAAACTCCAACCCTATATAGAATCCTTCACTTGATTTTTACCAGCAATGTCTATCTCAGAACTGGGAATAAGACAGAGCTCTCTGCCTATATGATCCAACTCAAGTATTGGTGGCCCTAGGCAAACCTTTGTGCCTTCCTTCTATTGTTATTTCTAGCATTATCAAGTATGTCCGTGTCACCAAGAGAGGTGAACCACCTTTCCCATGCCTCATGTGTGCTGCTGCTAGGCACTGGGGATTTGTCATGCCTCATGAAAAGAACAAGACTGTTACCAAGGCTTTTAGTCTCATAAATCTACGACTTATAGGATTAACAAGGTGGGGAGAAGACCCTGTACCCGAGCAGGAACAACGACCACAAGATTTCCAAGAAGAAGAACACTAGGGAGAGCCAGTGACACTGTACCAACTTTAGCTCTCATTCTTCCACCAGCTCCCCTACCAGCATGACCTTCATCTCCTCCTCCCGAGGATATTGACACGGAGGCCCCTTAGCTTCTTAGATGTCTATTTTCCTTTCTTTTTGTTGTAGCCATATAGAATGGCAGGAACTGTTGCTTTTCTGTTCTTAGGTGATAGATAACCATTTTAGTTGTTTAAATTTTTGTTTTGTGCTTTTCAATGTAATAGTTTTGTTAAGTAACCCTAGTTAATTTTCAGTGATATTTAATATAACACCATTTTATAACCTTGTTTTTATTGCACTAATAAAATCAATGTATGATTACAAATTAAGTAAATTAATTAATAACAACCTTAATTAATCATTAGCACGACTTAAGAAGTAATTTAACTAGACCACTTAGATTAATTTTGAGGACGGAGTTCCTTTAAGGAGGATAGATTGTAAGAACCTGAAAAACTAGACTAGAAAAGAACTTTTAATAAGAAGGGAAAAATAGTAATTTAATAAATCAATAATTAAAACTAACCAAAAATGGGTGAATAGGAAATTATAAATTGTTTTTATAACTTAAAACAAACAAGTTAAGAATCAATAATAACAGTTAGGGATAATCAGATGGACTAGGCTTAGTATTAACCTAATAGGCTTAGTAACTAATCTAATGGGCTTAAGTAAGATCCCTAAGTTCCAATGGAATTAACTTTTTAATTTATTAATTAGGAGTTTCGTAATTAATTAATGAATAATTAATAAGTACAAGTTATAATCAAACTAGGAGTCTAGATAACTGCTAAACACCAATTACCAGTCCTAATATAACTGGAACACCTAAAACAATATAAAGATAAGTAAAACAAGTAAATTAAGGGATTAGAAACAAAGCAATTTCGTGGGAAACCCTAGCTGGAACTAGGAGAGGATCAACAACCCAGAAAATTGAAGAACACGCATCAAGAAAGAATCTACAACAAACTGTGGTGAGTTCTCCTTCAAAGTCTCGTGTATTTACTCCTACCCTAATGGTATGGCAAGGTGGGAATCACTTTTCATTATGTTAATATTTCCCTTATGCATCTAATTATAAAACCCATAAAGTTGAAGCAAGGAATCTAATAAATTAACAATGAATTGAGAAGATTAACATATTTAATGGAATTAAGGATCTTGAATCCCAAGAAAGATAAGATTAATTAAAATACACAAATATTTGGATTTAACACTTTCAATTGATAAAATTTAGATTGTGTTTGACTTCTGGGTGAAATCCCAAGTCAAATTGTCCTAGAATCTGGTACGGCTGACCCATACGGCCAGCCGCACCATTCAGCCGTACAGACCAAGCCCAAGGCAGCTTGTTGGCCAAGCAGCCGCACTCCACAGGCCACAGACAGCTTGCTGGTCAAGCAGCCTCACCCCACAGGGTCAGCCACCTGACCCAACCGTATGCCCCAACCTTTGTTTGGCCTTCTAGGCTAAGCCAGGTAGCCGTCCCCTTGTGGCCAGCCTCCTGACCTAGCTATACAGAATTGATCCATGACATTTTTGTACTTTTTACCTAATTAGACCTACTCTCAACCACCTTTGAAATAGTTTCTAATTCGGTTCACTTTCACCAAAAACGGCTGACTGCACCTCCATCCTGAGTTAGCTGTATTTCCCAATGTTGCCTAAATTGGATTGTTACACTTAGAGAACCTGTATAATGTCAAACATGACTGACTTATCATATTTCTAGGTACTAAGAATGCTCATATCAAGATTCGACCTCCCATACCAAACTTTGACCTGTTTAGAGTTAGCTTGATAGTATGAAATTCTAAAATACAATGGGGATTAGGCTCATAACAATTCTATTAGTTTTAATTGCATATTATACGCATGCTCAAATGTTTGGTATGAAATATAAGATTTTAATATCATGTTATGACCATATATGTGTTTTTAACTATATTAATTAATTAGCATAAATTGTATGAATTCATCATCTCCTAATATAATAAGACTATTACGTAACTATACTTATATGTGTGTTCTAACTTTATATATATATATATATATATATATATATCATTATGTGCTTACAATAGCCTAGAATCATGAGCATGTGTCTCAGGATTGAATATATGCACGTGTGATGTGTGTAATCTGTTGGATAATTGTGAGTTGGGATGGCCCTCGGGGGGGGGGGGTAAAAGACGCCCTGATCGTGCTTCCCTAGATAAAAAATAATGGTGGGACAAGGGAATCCCATGGGTATAAAGGCCCTAAAACTGTGTTGTAGACACAGAATCTACTGTTGTTCGTTAGCCAGAATTGGTACATGTGATCGGTAGAGATACATCGGTGGCCTTAGTGGGGATCTAGTGTGGACATCCAGTGGTCATAATTGCAACAACATGCATTGCCTTTCATGTGTATTGTACCTACCATCGCTTGGGATGATTGATTGATTGATCATGACATTCCATACAATGAAATGAGCTAAAGCATTATTTCATGGCATAGCATGCATCCATGTAGTGCGAATGGAAGAGTGAATTGCATTATGTGTGATCTATTGTGGTATGAGTGTTAAGATCTGAAACATATAAATGTTTAGAATTGATATATGTATAAATGTTAAGAACCGAGACCTATAAATATTATGGAATAAAACATGGATTTGCGTAAGTCATCTATCACATCCAAACTTCAGGGATATACCCCATGAGTCCATGGGTAGTCTTCAAAAGTTCTAGAATGTAACTCTTACCTTTTCTTTACACACTCCTAAGAGGTGAAAAACCAAAATATATAGATAACAAACCATTCCTACGAATTATCATCAGCGGAAGAAATCATGTATTACATGTCCCAAGTAAATCATAACCAACAATTAAGCTATCAAACCAAATTAGGTAAATGCATACACAATCCTAACAAACATATTTGGCTCCTAACTCATTAGTTTAATACAACCCATTTTAATTTTCAAAATGTTCATAACATGTTCTAAAATTCTTGGACTTCTATTCCTTGCCTTGACATCCCATTATCATAGTCCCTTCACCTCAAAGCCGGTCCACCTGAAATGTTAGGAGCCAAAAGGCTTGAGCTACAAGCTCAGCAAGTACAATGTACTAACACAGTGGATCATGAAAGAATGGTTCTCATGGATTCATGATATGCCATGAGGTAATGCATTGATTTATCATTTGTATGCAATGTCATGAACAGTTAAGCCATCATCCTAAGAAATGGTAGGTTCAAAAAATATGAAATGCAAATGCATGTTGTTGCAACTATGACCCCTAGATACCCACATTAGATCCCTACTGAGGCCACTGATGAATCTTATCGATCACATGTACCAATTCTGGCTAAGGCCAACAGTAGATTCTGTGTGTACAACACAGTTTTAGGGCCTTTAAACCATGGGATTCTCTTGTCCCACCGTCATTTTTGATCTAAGCAATCTCAACCAGAGCATCTTTCAGCCCTCGTGAAACATACTAGTTCACAATTAACTACACTACAAAATACTTGGTTTTTACCGGCGGTTAACAACCGCTGGGATATATGGCATAACAGTCGGGGAAACCTACCTCGGTGGTTTAACTAACCCCTGAGAAATCCCCCGCTGTGGTAGGTATTCTCGGTGCTCGACACGTCGGTTTAATAGAACCGTCGACAAAGGCTCATGTTTAGTCGGCGGTTATATTATACCGCCGACTTAAACCCCCATTTGTCGGCGGTTATACACCGCCGCGAGAACAATTTCTAAGGCGGCTGTTTATTATACCTGCCGGCAAATGAGAGGTGTAAGGCGGCGGTTATAAAACACCACCGTCCTAGGTACACCAGTGTCGGTGGTTTAAACCGCCGACAATATGTGATGTATAGGTCGGTAGTTCTATAAAACCGCCGAAATATACTATTAATTATCGGTGGTTCTATATAACTGCCGGTAGTAGTCTACTTTTTTTAAGCATTTCCTTATTTCTACATGATTACAAACCTGTAAATAAACTCGTATAAGAATAAACACTATAATTCAAGTCTATTAAACCTACATGTAAACCTATACAAGCAAAAACATCATTCAAGTCAATAAACCTGTATAAAGAGCAACACTAAACCTACAAGGTAAACCTGCGTGCGTGTACATGAACAAACACTATAATTCAATTGATCAATAATCTATTGAACGACCTATAAAGTAATTAAAATTGTACACGAACAAACACCATTCAAGTCTATATATTAAACCTATAAAGTAATTAAACTTGTACAAACAAACACTATTCAAGTCTATTAATTAAACTTAATTAATTACAAGTAAACCTGTAAAAATCTACTAATATTTAATTCAATAACGTACAAACGCAAATGTAAAAGTACATACAGTGGAATAATCAAGAAAAATGCTAGGGGTGGTCATGATGAATGTCTCCAGGTCGCTGCTGATTAGATCCTCCACCCTACAATATAGATTATATAAACTAATTTAGTTATAATGCTTACAGAAAATAAAAATCACAAAAAAGTGAAGACTATAGATACATATGAGATCTAGATTCTACCTGACCACTCATACTCAACATCATGCGATCTAATGAAGCCATTCTGTCCTCATACTGGGACTGGGATATAGATAGGCGAGCAATCTCATCATCCCTCTGAGCCACCTGGGTAGTCAAATCATGTACCTCCGCTCTCAAAGTAGAGACCTCCGCTCTCAAAGTAGAGACCTCTGCCTCTTGACTCACGCTCGCTTGTCTACCGGAGGACTCCGGCCACAATCGGGATGGGGTACGTCCCATCCCCATCCCGCGGACCCGCCTGGGATACTCAGGTCCCATGAACCGAGAAAATACGTCATCTTGGGCCGTGCTATCCTGTGAGCTCTCCGAAGCTGCTCTCTCAATTCTTGCATTTTTTTATTGCATTCAAAAGAGAATATATATGGAAAAAATAACTAGTATGCAAAACAAAGAGTAGATGAATAGTTTGAAAAAAACTCATTTTATTTGCATGTCAACTAAACTCTAAACGTCTGTTTTAGGACGCCATTTTGCTACATGTTAACCAAATATGACCAAAAGACTTACAAACTAGTTCCCCAAATGATTTCAACAAAGGTTGAGAATGAGTGAGAGTTATGGAACTCTTGAATCCTGACAAGCATTCATCCGCCATTACAAATCAAAAAATAAATAAAGAAAAATGCAGAACACGA
>JAUPMG010021428.1:0-29132 GCA_031762675.1 Pachysandra terminalis | reverse complement strand
ATTATTAAGAATTATTATTGAGTTAAAAATATTTGAAGATAATACCAAATGATATTTTTAAGTCTTTATATATATATATATATATTATTAGGGGTGCAATTCGGTTTGGTTTGGTTCAGGTTGACATCAACTCAAAAACCAAACCGAATTGAAGTGGAAAACTCTAAGCTCAAACAAATCTAACCCAAATATATATATATATATCAGTGTAATTCATCAATACGTGAGTGGTCTGATGGTCAGGGCTTGTATTCCTTTAGATTGGGTTAATGGTTCGATTTTCCCCCTTACATGTTTTTCACACTTATTTATATATGTTAGTTTTTGATTCGGTTCGGTTTATAAGAGTGTATTAATATGTTTCGGTTCGGTTTAGAAAAGTGTAGTAAAAGTTTGGTTTCGGTTCGGTTCGGTTTAACTGGGATATAAACTTAAAACCGAACTGAATAGATTCGGTTCTGCATTTTCAGAACCAAAATCCGAACCGAAATTAAATAAACTCAACCCAAATCGAACTGAAGTCGGTTTGGGTCGGTTCGATTTTGATTTTAACCGAACCGTGTTGCACCCCTATATGCAACTATTTGAAATAGTTGGACTATTGGATTTGAAGATTTGATGATGCATGAAGAATTATAGTGTTTAAACTCGGTATTGGATCGGGGATCGTCTTAATTTGATATCGAGTTGGATCGCCGATCCAACTCGAGATCAACCTATCCAAAACATGGCTCTTAACTCTTAAAAAAAAATTGAGAAATTTTTTGAGGGGTGTTGGATGATCCATATTGGATTGTCTGATCTGACTCGGTTTGGGACCGAGTAAGAGAATTTTTAACAATCTAGAGATCTGCTTGGGATCATGGCTTGCCCTGAGTTGATCCCATGCTGTATCGGCCAATCAGACTCGGGATTGGATGATACTTTACGCTATGTGAAGAATGTTGTGTTCCAACAATTTTGAGATATTCGGGGTGGAAGTTGTTCCATTAAATCTTGCAGATATTTCAATTTCAATGATGATCGCCTCCACCTACTCTACTAGTTTTTGATTGGCTTTTTGAATTTTTATCATTCATCCATTCTTGTTGTTTTGAAGTCATGATCAAATTAAGTTGCAATGGCAGATCAGAACGCTCCATAAAGAGTTTCATCTTTGGTTCGGAGAAAGAATCTCAAGAAAGTGAAAGGACTGAACCGAACCGAACTCCAATACCCCAAAAGCAAAATCCATACTCTTTGAGTAAGGTTGTTCTAGTCTTTGCAGAATTAGGGCATGATGTAATATAGAAAAGGTTTCATGCTTTGTTTGCCTTTTGTCTGTCACCCATCACCTGAAACTCATCAATGGAATCAAAATTGCTGCATGCTTCATTTCTCCTTTCTCATGCATTACTGAATCTATTTCTGTTTGAAACTCTCTTGTTGCTCAGTTTATCGATGCACTCGTGTAGGTTTTGGTCTTGAGCTCTTGGCTTTATGTTGGGACCTAGCTTCTAACGACTGGAAATTTCATTTCTGTAATGGTTTGGATTCTTTACCTACAACCAGTGTCAGGTGATTCTTGTCAGATCTCAATAATGAGTCTTCAGATTGATTTTGTAACTCAAATCTTGAAGAAAATGTAAAAAATAAAAAAAAAACTTTTCTTTGGTCACCTTGCTGAGAAAAGAATGTTTTGGTGAAAATGGGAGATATTTTGATCGAAATTTCCTCCAATCGACCAGTTTTAATGAAGAAAAAATTCAATAGATCACCGATATCGGTGACATATCGTTAAATTGGTAATATATCACTAATTTATCACTGATATCGGCTATATATCGATAATTTAGCAATATATCATTCAATATATTGTTAATTTTGGTAAAGAAATTTCAGGAAAATTTTATCAAAATTTAAAACATTGCCTAAAACTGGTTTACCGTTGTTAACTCCTCTGTGGGTGGGAGCATGATCGTCTAGATCCTATTGCGAGTGTGCATTGTCCAGATCCTATTGCGAGTGTGCATTGTCGACCATGGATGGCGGATAAACAGTAAAACCATCTTCTTAGAAGAATATAATTTTCCATGATATAGATGAACATAGAAATGAACAAAAATAGTGCTCAAAATGATAACCAAATTCCTCATTATCCTGCAATGCCAGGGATTGATAGGTACGAAGGATTTTCTCCGATAAATTTCTTTGGTTTTGGTTTTGGTTTATATTTGCTTGTCTATTTTGGATTTTGTGAATAGAGTTTGGCACAGATTGGGAGCCAAAAGGTGCAGTTCAGTGTACTCTCATTTTGACCTGACAAGAAGCTCCATTGTTGCGATCAAGAATTCTCTTTTTCTATTGTAAATCCAGCCACAAATTATTGCAGTGTAGGTTGAAATGTTCTTTTGGCTTTCCGTTTTACGGTTTTCTCCTTCATCATGGTAAGCTGGAAATATATATATATTTTTTTGTTTCTTTTTGTGGAGGAGTATGTCCATCTTATTATGTATATATCTATTTTTTCTCCTTATCATTTTGTTTGGAAATGCTGCTTCCTGTAGGTTGTGTTTGGTTAGTTGGAATCTGAAGGAAAGGAAAGTAGAATGACATTTATGTATTTGTGTGTTTGATTTTGAAAATTTCATCGATTTCATAGTCCATAACGAGATTTTCAGATTTTTGGATATTTCAGTGAAATAACAGAGAAACATTTAAATCTTGAAAAATTGACTGAGATTGAGTTCTGAAAAAGTCTGAAATTTTGGACGAATTTTTAGGGATATTTCATTGTAATAATTTTACCCTTTTTTCTAAAGTATTCTAATATAGCTTAGAATGCACAGTTCAAGAAACTCTTATCCAAGCTCTTAAACCTTTTTTTTTTTTTTTTTTGGGTAGAAAAATAAATTTTATCATTGATAACTACTAACTAGCAGTAGCTTGGCCCATGAAGTCAAATTTAAGTGCATGAGTAAGGAAGTAGTAGGGGTTGTGCACCCAAACGCAAGAAGTTCTATCTATAGCAATCTTGGCTAAATTATCAGCAGCAGAATTATCTTCACGGAGAGTATGTTGGAGGATAATGACATCAAACGAGTTGGAGGATAATGACATCAAACGATTCGAACCTAGTTAGAATGACTGGACTACCACATAAACTGAAAAAGGGGTTTGATGGGGAAAATCATCTGGAGCCAAAATTTTGGAATATTATCTAGAAAATAAAATTAGATGGATATGTGGTCTGCATACGCGCATGGTCTTTATATTTCACCATTCTCTTTCCAGACAAAATGCATTCGTAAAAAGAGGCAAAAAATAATAATTGTAACAAAATAAAGTTTCGGTAACTTGTTACCTTGATCCCACGATAAACCTAATGATGGAGCGCCATTAATTTACAGTTTCTGAGTGTGGCATATCGATTATTAGAAGAACAAGAAAGGGCATTTTCTACTTTATGAACAAAAAAATTTTCTCATCCTGCGAGAGATCAAGTCTGCACGTTTCATCCCAAACCTCCCGATTAGAGGTGGCAATGAGTTGGGTTATAAATGGGTTGTGGCTTAAACGGAATGAGTCGGGTTTAACCCATTTACCAATGGGTCAGGAAATCATAGACTCGAATCTAACTCACCCAAAAACGGGTTGAACGTGCTAACCCATTAAAATTTAAATTTTAAATTAATAAAATCATAGATCATCCACATATCCTATTTAACATTATATTTTTTAATAAATATTATAAAAAATCTATTTAATGATAAAAATATATATTTAATCTATCAAATATAAAAATTGTAAAATACCTACGAATTAATTTTTTTAGAATAGTTCCAGTAATAGTGTAGGCGATATGTCAAATTGCCAAGCATCGTATTAAAAAAAACAAAAAAATCACCTGCAAAAACAATTATATACAATGTAAAGTAGTAGTCTACTAATCTAGTATAATAGAAAAAGAGAAGAAATGAACATAATAATCCTAAATTAAAATTTAAAACTCTTAGCGTGTTATATAAAACCTCATTAAAAAAATAATAATAATAAACGGTTTTAAGTTGATTGGCGGGTTAGGTTTGAAGACAAAACCTAAACCCGACCCACTTAATGCCAAATTGCCAAGCATCGTAAAAAAAAAAAAAAAAAACATCTGCAAAAACAATTATAAACATATGTAAAGTGGTAGTCTACTAGTCTGGTCTAATTGAGAAAAAGAGGAAACGAACATAATAATCCTAAACTTAAAATACTAAATTAAAGTTTAAAAGTTTTAGTGGGGTATATAAAACTTCATTAAAATAATAATAATAATAAATGGGTATAAGTGGATTGACGGATTGGATTTATTAATGGGTCGACAAATCCTAAACCCGATCCACTTAATTAACGGATCAATCTTAACCCGTTTAATCGGTTTCGGTATGGGCGGCTTAGTGGGTTGGGTCGTTTATTAAGCTCAGCTCTGTTCTGTGATGGGCGTGTGATGAAAGAAAGCTCGGAGGGCGAAATGGTAATTTTGTCCTCATAAAGCATGTTCAGATCAGCACTCATCTAGTATATATCTTGATTGCGTTGCGACGCTGAGAGTTTTTTTGTAACAAAACAATGGCGAATATATACATTCAGATCAGCAGCAGCAGCAGCAGCGACGAAGACGACGATGAACTCAAAGCTCGAGTTCCTCCTCCTTCATGCTCTTCAACTGCAGAAGAGCAACCAATGGCGAATATATACATTCAGATCAGAAGCAGCGACGAAGGCGACGACGAACTCAAAGCTCGAGTTCCTCCCCCTCCGTCATGCTCTTCAACCGCAGAAGAGCAACCGAAGAAGGAGAAGGAGAAGAAGACTCTTGATGCAGAGGTACCGATCGATGAAGTAATCAAAGTTACTGGTAGAGATAGACAGGAAAGAGATTATCCTCTAGAGTTCTTGTACTGCGAAAATAGATCTGAGCTTGTAAGTTCTTTGTTCTTGTTTTTTTTTTCTTTTGTTTTTTTTTCTTCAGTTTTTGAGATTGTCGAGGTTTAACTGTAGAGCGGCATTTTCATTTGAAATCCATGAGAGTTACTCATGTGTTCTTGTTGGTTTGTTTGCGCGTCTGTGCATTTGTGAGTATTGTGTGTGTGTGTGTGTGCGCGCGCGCGCGCGCGCAATTTCTTTTGAATTGCATGCGAGTTTCTCATGTGTTTTGTTGCTTTGTTCGCACGTGTGCGTGTGCGCGTTTGCGCGTGTGCGCGCGTGGGCGGGTGTATGTATTTTTGTGTGTGTGTTAACATGTCTTTATTTTGGTATTTTTCTCCGTCTGGATTTATTTTCATCTCTTTTCTTTCCGTCTGGACGAATCGATTTTAATTTCGTAGTACTGGAACAAGCGACCATGAAAGAATGGGAGAAACCATGATGAAAGACTGCATAAAGAAACCAATTCTTTGTTAATCAAAACTAAGAACGGTGTTCGCCGGAGAACAAACTCCGGGAAGGTAGAATCGAAATTTGATAAAATTTAAATAAAAAAAAATTAGTAAACGAGAACAAACCCGTTTCAATAAAAATAAAATGATTTCTTATTTTTCTAATTTTTTTTTCTTGTGGTGCGACAATCCAATCTGGATTTTTTTGGGACAAAACATCAATCTGAGTTTCAATTTGGATTGGAATTTTAATACTAGAAGACTTGCTAACCCTAGCCAAATCTATAAGAAACAAAAGGTCTTACTGTAAACAAGCATTTAAATTGATTTTTTTTTTTTTTAAATTTTAACAGAATCCTAAAAGAATAGAATTGAGAGAAATGGGTCCATGGGATGGACCAACTGGATGGTCTATGAATTGTCCCCTGGTTTGGGGCTTGAGCCAGAGATCACAAACGATAAAATTAGACTCTCTTATTCTATTGTTTGTCTTCTTCCTAATGTATCTACATTTTTTATTTTAGGTGTTTTGGGTTCTTTGTTTAGTCATAAGATGCTAGAGGTTCAAATAAAAAGTAAAGGTCTATTCTGCTCAAATCAGTCAAATTCCCTTTTATTATGCTCTGAATGGACAAATTAACTAATATTTTATCTTTTAATTTTTCACTCGACCTTGAGATTATTTTTTTTGGTTGCTGCTGCAGGAGGATCTTGCACTTGTGAATCATGTCCCAGATCAAAAGCCTCTTAGTGCAATTAATAAGGAGATTGTTTATTTGTTTAGTTTTACTGTTGAGTCAACAGATTTAAACTTAAGAAGTCAAATGATTCATATTATCTAATTGATAATCTGATTTCTGATAAATTGGGATGATGGAACCAGGTCCCTGTTACCAAACCCAATTAGTTGGGTTATATCAAGTTTCATGGTTTTGATGTTTTGTCTTCCCTGATGCATGATTCTCTGATTGTTTTAATGAATAGAATTGGGTTTGACCAGAATAATTTTTTTTTTCTTATAGCTTGTTTAACAAATCATGCATGGGATAACCTATATTTACTCCTATGATTCTGTCTTTCTTCTTGATACATCATCCCATATGTAAAATCTGTTTACTTTTAGATCTCTTTGTTCACAGTTCATGGATTGTTCTGGTCATATAAATGGAGAAACACTATTCATCTAAATCGCTTGATACTTGATTTTTCTAGAAAAATCATAATGAAGTCCAATATTCTCCCTGTTTATATGTGTACATATAAATACATACATATATATATATATATGTGTGTGTGTGTGTGTGTGTGTGTATTTATTTATAAAAAAATATGTGCGTGTGTACTTGGTATTCTTTCCTCAAATCGTACATGATCCTCTGATTTTTGAAGGTTTCAAGAGTTGCATACTCTATTTCATGTAGTTGTTTTCTCTATCGAGTTTCGAAATTTATTGTGGTGGATCTTGCATTTACAACTTCATATACTAGTTGTTTTTATTTTTTATTTTTTCAACAAAAATACATGGAGTTTGTCCTTCTGTTCACAGGACATTAGTGAATCCAGAGATGGGAAGATGATGCTAGCTGGAGATCCACGCGGCGACAAGTTTTTGGAGAGGCTTCTAAAAGGAATCCAATATGCATACAGTTCCAAGAAGAATGTGCAGCATACAGTTCCAAGAAGAATGTGCAGGCAGATTCTGCTGTTCTAGCAGATACTGCTTTGGAGAGGGCTGCACATGATGCTCTTGCTGGTGATTTTAATAAATATTGCCATAAGATGCACCAACTGATCTTTAGTCTCACGGTTAGTGGTTTTTTTTTAATCCTTCTTTCCCTACTTTCTATTCTTTTGAAGAGGACCTTTACCGACAACTAAAGCAAATCTACAGAAAAATTATAAGCTCTTTGCTTTTGGCTTTATGTTTTCACTGTTCTATCATTTTTAGGCACGCCATGCCTTCCTAGAACTTGTAATTTTATTTTGAAACTTGATACACAATTCTTATCTTCTTATAAATTCCAAAACCAATTGTATTTTCTATTAGTTTTAGATGCATAAAGTTTAGATTTTCTTGTTATATATTTGTTCATCTTTACCCTGTTTCTATGTGCTTCATAGTAAATTGTTGACAATTTAATTGAAAACTCAGGAATCATGATATTAGGCTTTATGGTTGCAATCAATTATTGAATTAATAATGGTTGCCATCTTTTTTTTTTGGATCTTTCTTCAAGCAAGGTCATTGTGGGAGAAATTCAGGGTTTAATCATTAACATGTCACAAGTATATTGTATAAATCAGAAGCCTACTACATCCAGGTACACAAATAGTGTACCCTAAGAATAGTGGAAGACCTATAGAAGTCTAGAAACAATAGTTCCATAAGGCTATTCTTACTAATAAATTTGATGTTACCCTGGGCCCACTTTTATTAATTCAAACCAAAAAGGACTCCAATTGTTAGACCCACCACATTTGGATACAACGGCGTGACTAGGTCTTTTCATTTTCAAGTTTTCAAGAGAAGGTGGGCCTGTATCTTCATTATGTATTTAGTTTATTATATCTTTATGTAAGCAGCATTTTCATTCTCTATATATAGACTTAGATCACAATCCAACTTCATGTTCCATGAAGTTTTTTGGCCCTGTATGGTGCATTGATGCATGATTTCTTTGTATGAATAAGAACTTGTAAATGTATTTTGTATCTCCCAAAGAAAAAACTTGAAGGTGTTTACAGTGCTCCTTTACGAATTCTATACATTGGAAATGCAGTATTTGTTTAGAAACGGTTGTGCCGCTAATGGTTTACCTGTAGTTATTCCTTGTTTGGCGTAAAAATATTATGCCCAGATGCTGAAGGCATTTTTATGTGATGTCCTTTTGCAGAAAAATGTGGTGTTAGCCAAACGTCTTCTAAACTGAGAGTTGGAACCTTCAACAATAGTGAATATGTCACCACAGGAATTGAAGGTATGGAATTTGTTTTGTGTATCAATTTTCTGTTTTATTACTTTCTACATCTATTATATGGTTTACATTATTGAATTTTATTATGTATTAAATTATCCAGTCTTCAGCTTCCACAAATGACCTTATCCTACATATACCATCGTTTGGATCATCCAATCCAACTCGTCTGAGTCACAACAAATCAGCCGAGACAAATAATTTACCATTTTTTTTTGTTATTTTGACTCGGTGTTTGGCTGGGCCGATCCTGATACGGATCGCTGAGTTCAAACGCTATGATTCTATATGTTCTAAAATTGCAAAATATGTGCAAATAGCTGTACATGTTTTAGAGATGTGGAGGAAGGTTGATTGGAGAATTTATAGTAGCTGGTTTGGAAGAGCTGATATCTCATCTTTAATATGGTTCTCTATAGGAGGTGGCTATTTTTTTGAGGCAAGAACTAATCTTAGGAGGAGTTGGTGTAGGGGAATTGGAGTGGGATCTACTTTTCGATTGTGCTGATATTTTGGGCTGTTCTTTGGGGAACTTCCTTTCTCATACTTGGGGGCTACCAATAGGGGCAAAAAAGCTTCATCATTCATTGTTTGGGATCCGGTAATTGAGGGGGTGGAGGGGGGAGATTGGCCACGTGAAAGAGACTGCATATTAATTGCTGGAAGAGTTCTTTACTTAATACCTTGGCTAGCATTCCAATTTATTATCTTTTCCTTCTAAAGATTTCTGCTAGTGTGGCAAACAGGATTAAGAAATTGCAAAGACAGTTCTTATGGAATGGTACTGTTTTTTTTTTTTTTTTGGAAAGCAAGGTAAATTAAATAAAAGGAGAAAGAAGAGAAGATGTTACAGTTTAGTGTACAAGCAGCCTTTAGCATCCTTATCAAGGATGTTAAGGAAGCTAGGGGACATATCCCAAGGAAGTAAATAATGGATCTCACCCCTAACAATAACCAAGTTAACTAAAAAGTCCGCTGCAGCGTTGGTTTCTCTGATGTTATGAGTTAGGGTGCAATAATGTAATTGGTGCCTCCTTGTGTTGATGTCTAGAGCAACCGCTCTGTATTCCCAAGGGATTTTATCTGTTGAGGAATTCAGCACTTGGATAGCAAATGACAAGTCAGAAACAAGATGTATAGAGTTGATGTTCTGTAGCATTGTTAGGTTCAGTCCAAGGAGAATAGCTTGCAACTCATGGTACAAGCTGTCCCTACCTTCAGTAGCAAACGTGAAACCCGTTAGGAGCTCCCCCAGATGGTTTCTGAACAAGCCCCCAGCCCCCACCCCTACAGCCCTTGAGAGGTCCATCAACATTAAGCATATTCTGTCCAATCGGAGGTGGGGGCCATTTATGAAAGGTAATAGGGGGGTGCACAAACTCAGCCGCAATATTCCAGTTGGAGCAGAAAACCCTGTTCTGATTTGTATCAGTGATACCTTGTACAGGTTTGTGATGCTTGTGTGTAACGTCACGAATGATGTTGGCAGTAATATCATCACTTGTGCTGCATTTACCTTTGAAGATCCTGTTGTTTCTCTCAGCCCAAATGTGATATACGGTAGCATTCAATGCTATCTTGCAGATGTTCTTGATAGGGCAATTTCCAGCAAAGTGGGTAAGGCACCAATTCAGTTCGTCAGGCCAAGGTAGGGGCCTTCTGTTATACCCACAAATGAGCAAGATCACAGCCCATACCTGCTCAGAGAAGACACATTGGAAGAAGAGGTGTGGATGGCACTCATCAGTTGTGTTATATAGTACGCAAGTTGCGTTGTTGAGGATACCAAAGTGCAAGAGTCTATCCTTTGTGGACAGTTGATTAAGAGTGGCGAGCCAACATATGGAGTGACGTTGGATGCTTCTCTTATGCCAGATGAGCTTATGCCATTCACATGTATGGGTCTAGGAGTTCTAACCGCAGCCCACGTATCTTTCATTTGGAACTTGCCTAGTGAGTTAGGCCCCCAAATTGCTTGGTCTTTGTCAATGTACTGGTATAAGATTGGTAGTTGATCCTTGAGCTGCTCAAAACCACGGTTGGGGATGGTCCAAATCTCATTGTGTAACAGTTTACTGACTTTGTCCATGAGTCGGAATCCTGCTCTGTAGATATTTCTTGGAGACATCATGTGAGCAAGAGAACTCTGAGTGCTCCAGTTGTCCCACCAAAGACTAGTGTTCTCACCATCCACAATGTGATAAGTGATAAGCTTATATGCTCTGTTTCGAGCCTTCAAAATCTTGCCCCAAATCCAAGAGCATCTAGATGGAATGCTAAGTGTCCATAGGTTTCTGTTTTTTATAAGATGAGTCTTGATCCAAATCGTCCAGAAAGAGTTGTCCTCAGAAACCAGTTTCCACACATACCCGAGAGTAGCTGTCTCATTCCATTCAATCTAATTTATAAGGCCAAGGCCTCCTTCACTTTTGGGAAGACAAACGGAATCCCAAGCCACTGGATGGATTTTCCGGTTAAGGTTATCACCATCCCAAAGAAAATCAGCGCATAACTTGTTAATACATCTTAGGGTTTTCCTTGGTAGAATGAAGCAAGAGAGCCAGAAGGTTTGGTTTGAGACCAGAGAGATCCTCAAAATTAGCAAACACCTCTTTAATGATGTGGATAGAAGGAGCATCAGCTTGAGAGAAGATAAACACATCATCAGCGAAGCACACCATACTCACTGCATTTTCTTGACATTGAGGGTGATAATTGAAATTGGGATTGGCAGTTGCCTTCTTCATAATCATAGCAAGGCCCTCCATAACAATCATAAATATATATGGGGACATTGGGTCCCCTTGTCTTAGACCTTTCTTAGCTGGAAAAAAACCTTCCATACTACCATTAATAGTAACAGAGTAGGACACTGTGGTGATACAAGTGATGATCCAATGAATGAAGACAGTAGGGAAATTCCAAGAGGAGAAGATCTTGTGGATCATGTCCCATCTTACCGAGTCATAAGCCTTCTGGAGATCTACTTTAATAGCACACCTTGCCTTGCCCTTGTTAAGGTGATAATCATTAATGAGTTCATGGACAAGAAGGATATTATCCACAATTTTCCTCCCTGGAATGAAAGCAGACTGATAATTGCCAACCAAGGATTCAATAATGAGTTTGAGTATGTTTGCAAGGATTTTAGTGATGCTTTTGTATAGAGTGGAATAGCAAGCTATCGGTCTATAGTCACAAACTGAAGAGGAAGTAGGGCTCTCAGGTATAAGTGAAAGGCTGGTGTGGTTAATCTGTTTGAGTAGCTTACCATTCTTGAAAAAATCAGCAACGGCAAGGGTGATATCATTCCCTGTCACACGCTACCTTGAAGAAATGGGAATTAAAACCATCAGGTCCCGGCACCTTCTCGCTTTTAAGACTAAACATACTCTCTTTGATTTCATTTTCATCCACCTCTTTACATAGCAGGTGATGTTGATCCTCGTTCAATCTGTTGCAAACCAAGTCATCCCAGTTCAGAGTTGTGGTCATATTTGGTGGAGACGAACCAACAGACATCTTAAAGTAATCCACAAAGGCCTTGCCAATATCGTCTTGGCCAAAATCCCTTTTGCCATGACTATCTTCCACAGAAATTATCTTGTTTTTGGATCTGCGTTCCATCAGAGTTTTATGGAAGAAAGAAGTGTTGCTGTCTCCAAGGTTAAGCCATGAACACCTACATTTCTGCCTAGTTTGTGCTTCGAGGTGCCTCATAAGGCTGATGTATTCAGTGGCTAGTCTTTTCTCTTCCATGGCCAGAGTGGTGTTAGACAGATCATTCTGAATATTTACTTGAACACCATCTAAAAGGCCCTTAGTGATATTAATTTTGTGCTCTAGCCTCCAAAAGTAGCTCTGCTCCATGTTTTGAGTTGGATCTTTAGATTTTTGAGTTTAGCGGTGACTTTAAACATAGGGGTGCCAATAATCTCTTCCTTCCAACAATCCCTGACCAAGTCAAGAAAATCAACATGTTCAGTCCAATATTTGAAAATTTTGAAAGGTACCTTTCTTTTAGGAGAATCTTCATAGAGGGATATGATAATAGGCGAGTGATCTGAAATTCCTGCTTGGGTAAACTCAGCTTCAGCAGCATTGAAATTATGAAGCCAACTGTGATTCACAAGAGCACGGTCAAGTTTGGTCATGATGCAATCAGATCCCTGATTTTTATTTGACCAAGTGTAAAAGCACCCCTTTGCTCGTAGTTCAACAAACTCCAACTCATCAATGGTTTTGTTGAATTCATACACAGCCGTGTGGTTAATCTGTGCTCCACCCCATTTCTCTCCAGGATGCCTGATAATATTGGAGTCTCCAAAGGCAAGTCAAGGGAGTTGAGTGTTCACTGAGAGAAGCTGTCTCCATAGTCTTCTTCTTTCAATGTGTTCATTGCAACCATAGATGAAAGAAATATAGAACGACTCCAACGAGTGGTTTAGAATAATCTCACCATGAATCATTTGATCACTCTTTGTGATAAGATTAAACTGAATATCAGAATGGTTCCACAGAATCCAAATTCTGCCACCAATAGAGTGGCTATAGTTCGTACACACAGACCAATTTGGTGCAATCTTCTCAGCGATGTACTCCTTTTTAGGGTTTTTCACCTTCGTTTCAACAAGTCTGAGAATAGATAGATTATAATTTCTGATAAGTTTTCTAACCTCTTGATATTTAACAGGGTCATTCAACCCTCTAATGTTCCAACAGGTGACTTTGATCATAGAAGATACTTTTTTTGCAGCACTCCTCGTTGCAGCTGCAACACTCTTTAGGACTACAAGGTTCACAATTCTTCTCTTTGTTCCTTTGGCTGTTAGGACTTTTACCTTTCACAAGAGCAGTAGGTTGCTCATCAGTCTCAGTATTCTCATCATTCACCGAAATAGAAGTGCTAGTCACAGCACCATCAGGTGACTTTGCAGCAATGTCACCAACAATGTCAATAGTAGTGTTAATAACAGTGTAATTGGCAGCTTGCTCAGAAACAGGTAGTGACTTCTCAGATGAAAGGTTTGGGGCAGCAATAGTATCTGGGTGAGCTAGCTCCAAGAATTGATTTGAGGTTTGGACAAGGAACTCCTTCACAGGGCTATTAGACATATTTCTGCCAGTAGCAGCAATGAATCCCTCAGAATCTGGTTTCAGCGTTTGAGGGGGAAACAGTATTCAGCTGCACTTCAGTTGATTCTAAACTAATAGCCTGATTACTCTCATTTGATAAGGTAATTTCCTGAGACACACAGTTTACCTCAGAGCAGTAAGAATCTAGCTTCTTAGCAGTTGGTACCCATACTTTTTTATTTACTTTGGCATTGGGACATCGATCGTCCAGGTGACCAAACACATTGCAAGCCTTGCACCTCTGTGGTTTCCAAGTGTATTGATTCAACACTAACCACCACAAACTCCTCCGCTTCACCCTCATCCGCCACATTTATGGACAAACTGTTAGGGAAAGTAGAATCCATAGACATATCATCACAGACTCTTGCAAAATTAATTCTTTTACAATCCTCAGTATCAGTGTCTGAAAAACGTGGGCTGCCTAATTCATGGTACAGTTGGTAGAAAGAAGTTTCACTGAAAAAGGTGGGTGTTTGGGTTTTAGGAAGGTGAGGGAGATGAACAAGGTGCTTTTAGAGAAGTGGTTATGGAGGTTTAGTAAAGATAATTCAGCTTTATCGAGAAGGGTTGTGAAAAAGAAAATATCAGTCGCAACCTAGAGCTTTTTTGGTGACGTGGGGCAACCCCACTTAGTGGGGACAGGGTAAACCTCTGATACATGACCCCACCCACAAGGATCATATAACAGGTAAGCTCGGGGACTCAAACCTGGTACCTCCATTTCTTGAGGTGGAGAGCCAACCAGTTGAGCTAACCCATGTGGGTGTCTAGAAGGGATTTTGGGGGAATGAGATCAAGATGATGGGGGTTGGTGAATAGGGTGAGATTTTGGGAGAATGATTGGATAGGACTTTGTGTTTTCTATGCCCCCATCGTTACAACATTTTGGCTGCCACAAATATTCTCATATGCAATTGTATTTCTATAAGGGATGGTCTGTTGATTTGTTTTCTTCCTTTTACCAAATCGTTTAGGCCTTGGGAATGCAGAGAATGTTAATTTTTTGTTATATATTTTTTCTTAGTAGCTCAATGCAGTTCGTGTAAAAATTGCTAGTAAGGCCCGGCTAGGCCGAGCTCGGGCCGGGTCATACTCTCTATATAAGAGCACTTTTATTGGCCCAACCCCGACCCGAGATTCGGGTTTAACAATGCTTGCCCAAGCCCGCCCATTGTCTCATTAGCCAAGCTCGAGCCCGCCCATGTTTTCCATTATAGATCAAAAATTCTACAATTTTGTTAGTACTAAGAATTGAAACTTGGTCTGCACAGGTGTGTATGTGAAGTTCAAACCACTATACCACATCCACAAGTGGTGATGAACTTAAGCAAACTTTATATATTAGTCGTTATGACCTTTCATGTCGTCAGGTCGGGCCGGATCAATTTAACATGAACCCGAGTCCGGCCCAGAAATTTAATCTGGCCTTAAATTTGAACCCGGCCCCACGGGCCACTTATTCTTGCCCAAGCCTGCCTAATCATAGGGCCGGGCTGATCGGGTCGGGTGGGTCACCTGGCCCGTTGCCACCCCTAAGTAAAGGCAAGAGTCAGATACCTGATTTGAAGAATGGTTTCTCTATGGGCTTCTTTTCACACATTGAGAAAGCAAGGGAAAGTTCATGATTGCTTGAAATCTTTTTGGGGAAAAACTGATCCTCCTATCTAGGATTTCTTTTGCCTGGACCTTGGTTTTGTTTTTAATTATTCCTAAATTTGGCTTTGAGGTGAGCTTTTTTTCATGGAATGTCTTCTATGTTTCTATGACTTAAAAGCCTTTCAACTTTATTTCTTTGCTATTCAGGAAGGTTTACCAGGAATGAAGACGAAGACAGTAACTCAAGCGCTTGACTTATCAAAGTGCTCACAGGTCACAAATGCTTTTGCTTTATTACATACTTGGTTACCATATTTTTTTTTATGCACTACGTATTTATTCAATTACGTTAGCATGTGTGAAACAGGTAATGGATGCCATGTGCCCATTATGCGAGAAAAAACAAGTGGCCTTAATTCACATCATGATAACAACAACACCAGGAGAGCGCTATGAGGTTACACTTACATTTCCATGTCCAATTTATTTGGTAATGCCACTGTTTTCTACGAGCAAATTGATAATTTTCTTACCCTTTTCTCTTTGATGATGGATCCAGTATGAGTGCATGGCATGCAGTCATAAATGGTATGAGGCAGAGATTCTACATGAGGGCTGGAGTGGGGTGTGAATATAACATGCATATAATACTTTTTTTCTATTGTTTTTGGCTGATCAAACAAAAAAAAAATCTAGTGAGTTCACTGAAAGCATAAATGATGAACACCCTTGTAAGCATCAATTCTATTAGCAACAGATTTTTTGATTGCCTAATTAGACCTGCTAAGGACTATAGTTATGGTGCCATACGGAGGAATTATTAGGTAACATTTACAATTCCCTTGGTGATGATGAAATAATTCTTGGCTATGCAAAAATTGCTAGGATCATGATAACGCAAGGGTATTTTTAATTGTGGTATTGTGTGTGATCAGAAGATATAAATGGGAGCCATTAATTAACAGGAAATCCCACCTTTTCCTCTCAAGTTTCTTTCAAAGAACAAGACTAATTGCTTCATCTTTTCCAGGTACTGCACATTGTCATGCCTGTAACATTACAAACATCATCATAACAAGAAATTGGAATGAAGGCATCCTCGGTTAGTTGATGTCTGGTATTATTTAGATGTTTTCTCATTGATTTGAAACCTAATGTTATCTGCCGTAGCATTCACTTAAATAGTTGAACCTTTCTAATGTTTTGACATCAAGTTGACAAGATCAGGTCGAGTACATCTTGAAAAGGATGACATATTAATAGCTAGGTGTCTTAGAGTCTTGGCATCCAAATGTTGCTTTCTTTAATCATTTGGAATCTTCCTTGATTTGAAAACAGTTTGTACTCACATAAAACAATTTTTTTTTTTAGCTTATTAACATCACACGGTTCGGCGACCTTATACGACTATTCTAGTGAAACAAGAAAAATATATATTCATGCTTTAGCGCTTGCATTACAAAATGATAAGTATATCTATTTCTATGCTTTAGTGCTTGCATTGCAAAATGATCATACCTTAAGTATAGTTGTAAATTGTATTCCCCCTTGGGAAGTTTTGCAGAATGTGGATAGGCATCCCCTGTTGCGTATACACGCTATAGTTGGAAAATAAGCATAATCAGAACTTGCAAACAATTACCATCAGTTCAAATTCTGATTAAGTAAATATGTATTTTTATATGGTCGATGCAATATAAGAGGGGCAAAGGAAATGTTGAAAACATGGAAGATCTGCTCAGTTTTCCTGCTCTTTACTTCTTTGGGAGTTTATGAGATGGAGTATACATTTTGATCAGTAATAGGTAACATATTATATAGATACATTTATCGAAAATAAGTATACAAGAGAAGATAGCCAAGTCCCTATGTACAGGAAAAGTATACGAGGGACCAAACAGCATACAAGACTATCCCATTGCTAATTACCCAACCCAAAAAACAAAACCCCATATTCCTTTCCGAAAAGGAAATGTACTATCCCATTGTTATATGGAGTATATTTTATTCACATCTCATTTTATCTTAGGGACCCACTTCCTTCCTAATTTTTGTTAATCAATTTTTAAGTACTTGGATTTTCTCACTGCTGAGTATGAAAGGGTCCTTCTTGTGGGATATTTCTGGATTGGGGGCACTCAAAGGAACGAGGTGCCTTTCATAGCCTATTCTATAGACCATGGTGATACTTCAACACTAAGGCTTGTTGGGCTTTTATGTGGAGCCCGGTTTGTGGCCTAGTGGTTGGCCCGACCCACTAGGGTTTGTGGGAGTGTTGAGAAGTAGTGTGGGTTTTTTCCCTGAATCTTCTGTTCATTGTATTATTCTCTTAGAACATAGTGAAACCTCTCCAGCTCCGTGGACGTATGCAATTTTTGCCGAACCACGTAAATTCTTTGTGTGTTTGTGCTTGTTTTATTTTCCAATTTGTTCTTATTTCATATCAAGGCTCCCCTACAGTTAGGGTTGAGACATCGTTGAAGCTGGAAGCTCTGGAACGAGTTTGATATGGGTCCTACTTTTCTTATCAAGTATTTGAAGGCAAATTACAAATGTTAAAGCTCAAAGCTCCCAAACGATCCACTTGAGTAGAAAGATTCTGAATCGCATGGAATCCTCTACAGTGACGAGTACCTATGTTGAACACAATTATATTCCAGCAATATCATATCCTGGTGGAAACTTTAGGATTTCCATCTCCTTCGATTGTAATTTGAATAATATAAATTAAGTTCTACAGCAGATATGAGTTTATCCTGTCCTACAGAAAGTTTCTATGTGGCAATTATAGCAACAAGACATTTATTTATTTTGTCTACATGTCTATGACACGATCCATAAAAGCTTACATCGTACAATGGATTGTATTTTTTTATTGTAATGAAACTAAAAAGCTTAGCTATTATAAACCTTGTTTTCAAGGTTTATAATAAAGAGAACATCAATGATGGCCCAAGCAATCAAATGACTCTCGGAGTTGCATCACTTACCACTCGCAATTGTCTCTGTTATGCCCACGAACAGGTCCCCTTCATTGACTCCATCACTAGCCAAACGTCCACCGTAGCATTACTATCTCTAGGGGTATGCGTAAAGGACGCCCGAATCTGATTATCCAAGAACCTCACCAGCCTAACGATATGGATGAATCTCCAAGGGCAATCCTCCGCACCAACCACCAAAGAAATCATGGAAAATTGTGATTCAAATTTTGTATCATTTATGCGATTATTAAGTAATGGAACTTGAGGCGTTATTTCAGCTCCATCCTCCAGTTTGAACTTGTAACTGTTTAACCAATAGAAACATATGGATTAAGATAAGGATGAAATCAAGTTTAAGAAAATGAAGAGTGGGTACTAAAAAAGAGAACTGAAACCAACATTAATGTCAGAGCTAGAATTTGTGTCCCATAGGGTAATCTGTCACGGCTTGTCTGAAGCAAGGTTCGCAATGTTGATGTCGCCATGTGGCTTAGGCGACATGTGGAAAAAAATTTCCCACATGTCGCGAGACATGGAGGAAATATCGAAAAAAATTGAAATTTTTTTCCCATGTCGCTGACATGTCGCCGACATCAGAGAAAATCGACAACAATTTCCCCTTGATGTTTTGTGTCGCCTAGGTCCAAAATGGCGACATGTCGCCGACATTTAGAACACTGGTCTGAAGAGCACTGAGTTTAGGAAGTGAACTTATGCAGAAATATTAAAACAAGAAGGGCACCCATTAGACAACAAGACTTGTTTGACCAACCAACATCCATAAATACAGGGACCTATTTACCTTGTTCAGAATAGCAGCAGGAACAAGTTTTTTCTGATGACAATAGAGCTTTGACATCAATTCTGACATGTGCTTCACTTCCATCAAGTACTGCATATAAAATCCGATCTGTGAATATACATATAAAAGTTGCAAGTTAAAGGTGCACAACAAAGGGGTCATAATTTCAATCTAATGCCATTTATGAACTTGTCTATCTTCTTATTCTTTCTTCACCCTGTACAGGATCTCAACAATAATCCAATAGTATCTAAATTCACCATAGACCATACAAACCGAAGTATCCAAAGTATACAGAATGTAAACAACTGCTCCTGTAAGTATGATAAGGGCTGTAAATGAGCTAACCCATGCTCGTCCTAGGTCAACTCGGCCTTGCTATTATTGGGACAGTCACAGGTTTGGCTCATCTAAACCTCAAATTGACCCAGTTCTGACTTGTGTCACTAGGCAACATGGATTATCCCCGTAAGTTGAAACTCTAGAAAGTTCAATAAATTCAGAATCCATAACAAAAAAGAGAAGACAAAAATGAATTTAATATTTTGCTTCAGAGTCTAAATGCTGCACTATTTAATCTTATAGCATAAGTTGTCACCTTATGTTATATATTAAATGAGCAAGCTCCTCCTCCAACCCGAAACAAGATCAGCTCAGACTCGTTAAAGAAATGAACTTCTTTCGAGCTTGGGCTCAACTTGCAAGCCAAATCTGAGGTTAGGCTTCTCTGAAGTAACTGAGTCATTGCCTAAGCCACACTAGCTTGGCTCATTGACACACCTAAGTATCATCTAACTTGACAAAGCAAAATGCAGGTACAGTTAATCCTAGTCTAAGATGAAAATGGGTCTTATAGGATATAAAGAGAAAAGATACACAGAAGCAACCAAAAGGAAGTCTTAAGAAAAGAAACACTATTGCTTGCTCACAGTAACAGTTAATCCTAGTCAAGCTGAAAAAAGGATGCATACACAAAAAGACAAACATAGGCAAGATGGCTCATTAGTTCAAAATTTCAAATAGGATTCGAAAAGCAATGTCATCTCTCTCCCTGTATCTTTTGAAAAAAATTCTTGAGCACATACCATAGCAGAAAAAATGGTAAACCTACTCGACTTATTTAGAATCATAAATTATCTCCTTCAGTACATACAGGCTATCAATGTGCTGCTAATTTCTGTAAGAGAGGATCTTCTATCCACAAAAGTCGGCAGAAATTTCAAATTTCTACTTTGTCACTGCCAATATCGATACTGCTAGATATATCGCCTAGCGAAAGGATAAATATTGCTCGATATATCGAGGAATAGGTCAATGTCGCCAAAAAAGTTGGAGAAATAGGGAAATTTTGAATGAAACTTTGAAAGATGCTTATTTAGACATGTAGACATCTAAATAATTTAAAGCAATACAAAAAAAGACATTATTAACCGAGTAATGCATGTATGGGGAAGGAAAGCATGTGTTGTCATACATAATCAGTTATTCCAACTCTCCAAGAAACATATAGATAGAAGGATTTACAGTCAAAAAATAACAATACAAGATCGAATACAAGGTCTCCAACCCGAATACATAATAAAATACAATCGTTAAATGTGGTTCAGTACATGTAGTTCCTCGAGGGATCCAAATAGACATCCCTATCTCAGCTGGGGCAACAGATATACTGCTGCTGCAAGTGCACGGAACTGATCCCATGACATGGTGCAAAAATATTAATCAGTATAGTCATATACAACCTTATGATAATCATCATCATTCAAGTACCGGCATGCAAAGGCATGGATACTGTGCATGCTCATAATATCCCTGACCATAACCATATGAACCTCCATAGCTATATCTCTGCTCCCATTTGGTCCATAACCAAAATAATATGAAGCTCCAAAGGATGATGTCTGGGGCTGGGCATATCCCTGTCCTTGTCCATAGTTTGTTTATCCATATCCGGAGTCCAGACTCATATGAATCTCTATGACTGCTTGAGGTAAGGGATTAGGTATCATAAGTACCAATATTTATATCTATATGGAAATGTCGTTGAGAAGTATCCTTAGTCATGATCAACATTCATTGATCCAAAGCTGTGTGCAATAAATGCCTTCACCTGAATACAAGTGTATCCATAGAACCTTTGCCCCCAAAACTCTGTGCAATAAATGCGTCCAACTGAATAAATGAATCCATAAAACCTTTGCCCCTATGCTGTGAGTATTTTTATGTTGGCTCTGGAAAGCAGCCATTATCTATGTCCTATGTGGCATAAACGAAGCTTGTCTCTATAATGACTGTGCTAAGTGGTTGTTGAGTCTCACCTCCTTCCTCAAAATCTCCCTTTTCTCCTCCACCATGGTCCCATCTACTCTGCGTCTACTCGTTATCGCCATCGTCAATTCATCATCATTGTCATCAGCTCCATCCTATCCTCCCTCAGAACCGGCCTCACCATCAAAACATATCTACCTTGTGGGTGTACTCATCATATGAGTAAATGGATCTACCTCATTGCCAGCTCCTATTCCCACTTCAATGGATAGTAGGTTCTCTATATCAATCCCAAGGGTCGATGAAGCTCTCGTTACAAGGAGATCGAGACGCCCTTCTCTGTCGTCCAAGGATAAGACTTTAATCCAATAAAGAGTCATTGTTGTCACCATCTCTAGAATTGCTAATGATGTCCAGAGGTTCAACCTCCTCGTTACGATTGACCTCTCTCTCAATTTGCTTTTGTCGTAGCTCCACATGGAAATGACAAAAGAACAATTTTTGAAACTTTGTGTGTGTGAGCGTGTTGCTTTAGTATGAATAAGTGCAAATGTCGTCTAATTTCTTTTACATGTTGATGTAGAGCCTATCTTATATGAGAACACATGGATCTGTGCCATAACAACTTTAAATCAAAAGGGAGTTGAGGGAGGGAGAGGACATACCTGGTTTTGTCCCGTGTTCAAGCTCTAGGGTTCAACTGTTGAATGTCAAGTCTTCAATTCGTAAAGAGGCTTATTTTCTTATGTAAAGAAGACTTTTAAATCTTTAATTTAACTGGTTAAAAACAAAACATAAGTTTAGAATAAAAGTAATTAATATATTTAAATATAAATTACAATTAATTAATTTTACAACTTGGGCGACCGCCCGGCCAAATTAGATGACTGGGCGGTCGCCTTGTGGCCTAGGCGGTCGCCCAGGTTTCTACTTTCTAGGCGCTCGCCTAAGCACACTCAGCATAGGTGGGCATCGCCTGGACCTCTGAAAAAACATCTGGTCACCTAGGCCACCGCCTTTAATAACATTGGTTGGCTCTTAGTATAAATGTATCATTAGCCCATGGCCTGATGCTCATTTGTCTCACTGATCATGCTCTCACCCAAGTTAGCTCTCTCACTGACCATGCACTCACCTTAGTTAGCTCTCCCATTGACCATGCTCTCACCCTAGTTAGCTCTTCCTCTTAGATGTCGTTAATGACCCCAATGTATCTGATTGGAACTGCCTTCCTACCCAAAACCTACCAGGTTAATTCTCTAGGTACTCTATCATATATTTCTTTAAATCATTTAAAACCATATGAAGGTCTCTCCTCTTTTTCTCAAAAATTTTTCATTAATTATCTAAGCAAAGAAGATAACCTTAATGGTAGACCTCCCAAGAAAAACTTCTCCCTCCTATTTCTAAATGGCGAAGGGATTTAGCATAAGGCTATGCCAACTGCCAACTTGATGCACAAAAGATACAGCAATATAAAGGCAGAGTTAACTAGATGAAATCAAATGCAAACGAAAAATACTTTAGTAAATCTTGAACAGAATACTAAAACTAAGAAAATAAAACACAACCTGAACAGATGCTAAAACTAAAAGAACAATATAATAGGAAGTTTTCTTATCAATAAACAGTACAGCAAAATCTACAATAGTTGTTTAATGGCTTTCAATACCACTTGACCAAAATGGAGCAATCGCCAATTCCACTATTTGACCACCTTCAACAGGAAAAGCAGAGCTTTTTGCAGGAGATGAGAATGTTGCAACCCTCTCCCACTTAATTGGCCTCTTTAAAGGACAAATCTGCATATGGCAAGCATATAAAGGCAGGTCCAGGAAATTGAATACTTAGTATTGCATGCTGTACCTGAACAGTGTCGACGAAAAATCTTCTGGGAGTATCAAAACCTGATGTTCACATGGTTGCCTCAACCCAACTAGCACCAAGTGGAACCTCAATATATCTTCTTTCAATATGACCTTTTTTCGCACAATATAACCAGTAAAGAAACCTAGAAACATAAGATGCAACTCGAACTTGCAAGAAAAATAATCATCTATGTGCGTGGAGAACAAATAGGTTATACAGTGTGGCCATTCAAGGAGAAAAGATAAATTATCTCAAGTGGAGTGACTCAAATTATACCACATAAATCTAGTGATGAATTGAGAAATGGGTATTTGTCTGTTAAGCTTAAGTTATGTCACAAATCATTATGAATCCGAGAATCTTATTGCACAACCATCCTACTTGAGCCAGTGCCCTTCATGGTGGGACTAGAATATGACCCTTGTACAGATAAATTGTGAATATGTGATCAAATCCATCATTTGTGTGATTGAGGGGATCATGGTGTCTGTGGCTTCGTGGGCGTCCTTGAGGAGTCAACTTGTTGGTATTGTGGCAGTTGATATTATGAGAGTAGTATATGATCTCAGTGAGTGGTAGATTCTTGTCGGCTTTGCCGTTAGTCTGGAGTCCCCCAGAGGTGGGTGGGTGAAGCTTAATTTTGATGGCTTTTCCCAAGGTCACCCAGGTCCCTCTAGGGTTGGTGGTGTTTTCAGAGACAGTGGGGGTGATATACTATTTGCTTACTTTGAGCCTGGTGGTGATGGTGAGCTGGTGAAGGCCGGGTTGGTGGCTTTAGTGGCCGGTCTAAGGCACGCTAGAGCACAGGGGTATCAGGATTTGATAGTGGAGGGATCTTCGTCTTCTATCATTGCCTGGATAGAGAGGTGTGAGCAGTGTGTGTGGAGGTTTATTCATTTTGGTTCACTTGGCTTGGTCCTTGTGTAGGGGTTGGAATATCTTGTTCCAACTCGTGTAGGGGGGATAATCAGGCTGCCGAGGCTCTGGCTAGGAAGGGCATAGGGAGGATTGTCATGTTCGAGGGGGTTCCGTCACTTGATATGATGCAGGAGGAGTGAGGCTTAGTTTTGGTTTGGGACATATGGTGGCAGTGATGTAATTTTTCCTTTTTCCTCTTTTTCATGGATTTAGATCAGTTCTATAGCTATGGAGATTGTATGTTTTTCATTCGTCTTTAATAATTTCATCATTTATCAAAAAAATAGAATCCATCATCTAAAGCTTACCATATACAAAAAGAGCCAAACTGACCATGAGTTAGATAACTACATCCAATCATAGTGTAAGGGATCGTCCGATCCCCGAGTTGAATCCGAAACAAATAAAAACAAAAATGAATGACTCGGTCCGATCCCGAGACGGATCGGGAGATCCAACTCGGGATTGGCGAAACGGATAGACGATCCCGAGTTGGATCGCCCGTCCATCTCGGGATTGGACTGAGTTGGGATTTTAATTTTTTTTAAATTAATTTAAGATCGTCCGTCTCAGTCCGATCCCGATCCGATCTCCGAGTTCAAACACTATGCATCCAATGAAAATGAGTTATGGAGCCTAGTGCCGGGATCCACCTCCAGAGTATTCGTCTACACTGAAAGTGTGCTTTCATGAGTTGGGAGCAGAATTGGCTGCAAAGGACACTCTATAATTATGAATCTGCACTCTAAGTTTCTTAATCCACAGCCCTGATTAAAAGCCTCCAAATCCAACATTCACAATTAAAAGGTTTCATCTTTCAAAAATCTGACTTGGGCTGCAAACTTTAAGGTAGCCTTTACTTTCTTAGATCTTTTTCAGTTTTGGATCGCTAATCTTGGTATGCAATAATCTGGTTTAGTTGGGCATCGAAGATTCCTACAAAACCTTCAAGGAAAATGGTTTAAGATGGTTTGGGTATTATAGAGAGGAGACCTAGGAAGATGGTTGTGAGGTGTGAGGGGAAACATTGAAGAATCTAAGAGAGTGAGGGAAAGACTACAAAGAACTTGGATTGAGTCAATCCGAAAAGATTTTGGTACATTAATCTGATCGAAGGTTTCATTTTTAATAGATTGGGATGGAGGAACAAGATTCATGATGCCGATCCCAACTAATTGGAAATTTGGATAAGGCATTTTCTTAATGTTGTTGTTGTTGTATTGTACTTACAGCTACAATCTAGAACCAACATGTAGTAAGTTTATGCACAAACATAATAGCAACCTGCCTTTCTTTTATCAATAAAGAAGATATTATTAGTAATAATGAGGGAAAAAAGTAGAGTGTAGGTAGCTCAAAGTAACCAACTTACAAAGTTCCAAAGTATCGAAAGCAAAAAGAAAAACAGGTACAAAGCCACCCTGAACTGCAATATAATAAAGGATCGCCAAGTAACACCAGCAACCTTCTTAACAACCTTGGATACTTATCAAATCTACTAATATGAACTTAGCATGCCAGAGTAAATCAGGAAAGAAACAACTCTCACCATTGTCACTAATTTTAAATTACACACAAGTATAAAATCTTAAGACACATGAAAGAGAAGAATACAGTTATGAAAAATGGAGGAAACAAGAAATAAAATCACAAATTTTACTTGACCCCAAATTTTCATAAGTGTGGAAGTCAAATGGAATCGTTCTTACCCAGAAACATGGTGAAAACCAATTTACTACGCATAATAAACATATGATCAAAGATGAGGTATTATGTGATAAATCATCGGACAAATTAGACAAAATGAACAGGTTTCTTTTGTACTCAACATAAACCCACAAGGAAACGGAAAGAAAGTATAAGGTTCAGCTAAGTTCAACCACCAAAGAATAAGATCAGATCAGTCCAGAGGGTTGCTGGACTAATTGGCCCATCATAACCAGTTCAATGGAAAAATATCCACAAGTCACTTTGGTGTCTAATCAACATTGTCTAGAAAAAAAAATGAATATGAAATATAGAAAGAAAGGAGAAGAAAATGAGATATGACAGCATCAATGGTTCAAATAGTTGCTATATATAAATCATCAGAGAGTAAACTGGCAGTGTCAAACAGCTTTCTGAAAGAGAGTGAAAGCATCTACCGATGTGAAAGAGATCCTATTTCATCATTCAATTCATGACTTTAGAATATAACATTTGAATAATGATTATTCAAGAGAACACAAATCATACCTAGGTTTCTTCTCTGGATGTTGTCTATGATCAGTCTTTAACACATGATGCTGAAGTCAGGACTAAAATAAGATTTCCTGCATCAAGTATAGAAGTTTGAGCATGAGAAATCGAGGATAGAACAAGTTACGATCAGAGAATTAATTCCAGTTCATGTGGCAACAAAATAAGAAGAAAAGAACAGATGCAAAGCAATAAAAAATAACAGCAAATAAAAGTCCCCTATAACAAAATAAATAAGTGATGGCAGGAGGGATCAGAGTAGAGTTATATCATATTGTCTGCGAAGAGAGCAAAGAGAGTTCAACATAGATAGGGCCGGTATTCAAACCTGAACGAAAAATTGCTTTTACAGTCAGTATAGGATATCAAGACATCTTTGATGTAAACTGACTTAGCCATTATAATGTGGCCTCGTAATGAATGCTGTCCTCAAAAATGAAAAATGGCAATTATAGAATTCGGTTTTGATGACTATCCTGACTAAATTTTTATAGAATCCAAAAGAGAATTACTGAACTTTAATCACTTTCTCTTATATACAATCTTATCCAAATGCCTTTTTTGATCTGAAAACATAAACCAAACATGTCACCTATGGCTCCGCAAAACACCTCCACTGTCTCTGATGACAGATAAGAGGAGATAATGTGACTGAACGGAATATCTTCAGAGACGTAATTAAACTTAAATGAAACCATTAAGAAGTACTCACAACTACTACAACCGTCTTTCTTGGACGTATTCGAGCATATTGACTGGTATCTAACAGAAGAAAAAGCAATTCAACTCTTCCAGAATGTTTATAGGAGAAGTGGTAGGACAATAACAAAGAGAGTTCTTTGTTACACACCAGAAAAGTATCCCATATCAGGACTGTCATTCAATTTCTTAAATCCAAATTTATCTATTGAATCCTTCACATCAAAATTAGAGACATCAAGACATCACAGTCTCTTCCTGTGTAAAACATTTGTGCCAGTATCAAGAGTTCAATATACAAAGAATGATAGAAAATGATCTGGTGGCAGGTGGGAGAAGGTACTAGAATAGCAGAAGAGAGACAACGAAAAGAATACAGCATCTAGATTGGTAGTTCATTACAATTACAGTTGTGGTTTCCCACTTTTTAGGGCCCGGTGGAATTTATCTTCAAAAAACGAGCTGATTTGCCTTGAGGGTACATAATATTATGTTAGTCTATTCGAATATCAACCAAGAACAAGCACTAGATCTATCAAAAAAACACAATTTGTGGGGCTTGAGTTTGCACTTTGGTTAATTAGCCACAAATCCCTACAGCCATAAAATAAAAATAGTACAAACAGAACAAATAAAGCTAGGTGGTTCGATATGAAAAATCATTCTCCTTATCCTGATAATACAGATACAACTTCAAATTTATCTATGTTCCATGCAGGAATAAAGAAACATTAATTGCACTTAATTGGTTGTTTCATATGCGAAAATGATTGAAAGATGCCAACAAAACAGGAGAAGCTGAAAAAGAACTTGAAAAAGCAAAATGAATGGAAAACTAAATGAAGGTAGATAGTAAAGTTAGAAATCTACACAAACTCACATCTTAGATGTGAGCTTAAGTAGGAAATTTGTTAAGATACATAACAGAGGCAAGACATCCAACTCAGTTCAGGAAAAACATTGGAATGCATTTGAATAATCATATCCCCAGTATTTTTTATTCCAACGCCAAGCGGTTATAAGATGTGTCGAGCATTTGAATAATTGTTGTGCAAAATTGTGCAAATCTTGGGTATGTGATTGTAAAACATAACCAGAGAAATAGAGAAAGAAATAATAAAACCACAATACAAGGATCTATGTGGTTCACCCAAAAACAGCTTCAAGGACTAAAAGCACAAGAGAATACCAACCAAAGCCTAAACCTAAGCGAAGCCACACAACCATTCTAAACAAAAATCATACGCCCAAAACCAGAGAGTACTCCCTTAACAAGAACTAAATAATAAGAGGCAACCATCCAAGGTATTCAGGCACTCTACCCGAGAACCATACTCTAATATGGAATCCCAAAATTTCTAGAGGACTCTCCCCAAGGAGAAAAATCCCAACCCGACCCTATCTATCTATCTATATATATATAAAGGTTTTAACCTTTGTATAATATTTTCAGATTCTATACAAAGGTTCTTAAGCCTAGAGTTCTCTCTCTCTCTCTCTCTCTCTCTCTCTCTCTCTCTCTCTCTCTCTCTCTCTCTCTCTCTCTCTCTCTCACACACACACACACACACATGTTGATAGGGATCAAGCAATAATAATAAACACAGTAACAACGAAGATCAAACACTGTACATAGATATGCGTGGTTCGACAAACCATAGGAGAGAAGTTTCCACTATGTCAAAAATGAATTAGGTTTACAACTTATACTCCTATCCAATATGGGGCAAATCCCCAATACACCCTTACCGTACCCTAGGGGGCTCCACTTCGCTCCACCCCATGGGGCCTCTCAGGTCCCTCCCCCTTGGATCTAGAGACTAGTGAATATGAGCCACCCACTATCTCTAACAATCTATGATCCAATTTTAGAAAGAAGAAAAGGCAATGCTATTCAACAAATAAGGCCTCTTACGATTTGATCATTTGAACAAAGACGATCTGATACATTCAAACAAAAATACATTCAAATTTAAATGGAACACGCAGAAAAAAAAAAAATTCAGCAACAAAACCTGCAGGGTGACCTCAGACGAGGGTCTTACGTTCTTGTTTTTCTTCATTTTTGAAGGTCATCGATCCTTCTTCCTCATCCTTCGTTTACGAACGAGCCGTCTTCTCCTCAATCTTATTTTCTTTGCCAGTTTCATCCTCAACTTCTGCTTCTGCTTCAACTGCAGCTTGGACTCCAAAGGCAGATTCTCAACTGATACAACCTCTTCCTTCCCTTCTTCTGGAGGCT
>JAUPMG010021406.1:0-15130 GCA_031762675.1 Pachysandra terminalis | reverse complement strand
GATAGATGTGACTTCGAGGATCCATTGAGATCATAACTATTTGAGGAGTCCATTAGGGGTAGCATGCCCCTAAATATATCCTTCGAGTAAAATGAGGTCCATCGAGGGAAGAATAAAATTCTCATTCCCTCGGGTGCCTAAAAGGCAGTGTGTCGTGGGAACATAGGTCCTTAGTCTTTTGAATATCTCAAAAAGGAAAGAAGGAATGTGTTTGTTGGGTTTGGGACACGTGGCATTCCCCCACAAGCTAAAATTCAAAAGGTAGCTTTCTTGAGAAGCTATCGCCTTAATTGGTGATATGAACCGTCAGATATCCTTCTGTCGTTTCAAATCTCACATTTTCACCAAACAGTCTAATCATCGCACACAGCTGCTGACAGCTGGCACGTGAAAGGGACGGTTGTACAACCGTTACAACTTTATTGAATGATTTAGTGTGTGCGGCTATACCCAAATCCCGTACACGCGCTTGTAATCAAGCGCCGCGTGTAAAGTGGGGGTTAAATTAGCTCGCCTGATCAACAATATTAATCAGTTCTCTAGCCCGTAGAACTAAACCTTTGATGCTCCATGCCTCTCCTTTCTTAGGATGATTGTACATGAGTCCTCTTCAATGATAATATGAGTGATACCGCATTTGGTTCCATGGAATAGTTAGCTTTTGTTTGAAGGAAATGGTTGGCTTTAATTAAAACTATTTTCTCATCGATTGCAGGAATTGGGGCGGCTTCTTTTTTTTTTTCACCTTGCAAATGGTTTTACTGGGGAGGCTCTTAGAGTAGAGTCACCTTGTGTTCTATGAGTTTCTTAGTCTTTTTTTTTTTAACTATTATTATTATTTTTATGCATCTTATACAGGCGTTGCTTGCCTGACATATAGCTAGTAATTAACACACACACTCACCTATTTACGGACCGGGATCCTATGTGCTGGAATCCCGTGTGCTGTAGAGACAAATCCCAGGGGCAAAATGGTCCCCAGATGTGAGCCCCACCCCGGGTTTGTCTCTACAGCACACAACGAGCACACAGGATCCCCGCACAAAGGATCCCGGTCCCCTATTTATCATTATAAGTTTCATGGGAGTGTGGTTGTTAAGTGGGATCTATGAGCCTGACATAGAGGCAACTAAAGCAACACACGATGTCTCGACTGGAGGCGGACTGTCGAGCAAACTCTCTTTTAACTCTCCTAGAATTGGTAGTTGTTAGTTAAGTCCCCAATTTATCTAAATAATATATATTATATATTGTCTAGTCTTTTCACCAAAAAATGAATAATAATAATAATAATAATAATAATAATAATAATAATAATAGTAATCTATAGTATTAAGAGTGAGCTCATTGGAAAGCATGTCAAAATATTTTTAAAAATTTTAAAGAATAACTTTTAATATGATAAAGTATTTAATACGATAAAAGATAATATTATCTTCTGGTTTAACTAAGAGACGATGCGCAGTTAACACGTTTTAGAGGTGTATGAATGTGCAGTGCTGCACATATCACCCGCTAATAAAGAAGACAGAAATAAAATTATATGTATTGTTGTATAAACAGCCAAAGAAGAGGTCAATCCAAACAACTCCATGGGTTGACATCTTAGCATGACACTCCACTTATCTTGATGGTACTTTTTCATGTGAACACCATTTGGTAGCTCGCAGAGATGTATATTATTGGACGTTTTGGTTGTGCACGCGGTTTATCCATGAATTGACTTAGAACGTGAACTGCATAAACCAAGTCTGGTCTAGTGATGGTTAGGTAGACCAGTCTGCCTACAAGACGTCTATAGGATGAAGGATCAGTCAAGGGATCTCCATCGGACTGTGTGAGAGACAAGTTTTGTTCCATTGGGAACCTTGCTGGTTTAGCTCCTAGAAAACCGGTATCTTCTAATATCTCCAACGCATACTTCCTTTGAGAGAGAGAGAGATGCCTTTCGAAGATCTTGCCACTTCTATGCCCCAAGAAGTATTTGAGTTGGCCAAGATCCTTAAGCTTGAATTGTTTGGATAAGAACTCTTTTGCATCTTCAATATGTTGTAGATTGTTGCCTGCTATAATTACATCATCAACATATACCAGTATTGCCGTGATACTGCCTTTGTGGGATCGGACGAACAATGAATAGTTTGCTTTTGATTGGTTAAAACCAGCAGTTTTGAGAGCTGAAGAGAGCTTCAGAAACCATTGCCTGGAAGCTTGTTTTAAACCGTATAAGGACTTGTTCAGTTTGCACACGCGAGTCTCTCCCTTTCGTCCAAAACTAGGAGGAAGGGACATGTACATATCTTCATCAAGATCACCATGTAGAAAGGCATTATTGACGTCAAGCTAGTGTAGGTGCCAGTCTTGAATGGCGGCAACACTGAGTAGGACACGTACAGTGACCAGTTTGGCAACCGGGGCAAAATCCTCTTGATAGTCAAGCCCTTCAATCTGGTTGTACCCTTTGGCAACCAAACGAGTCTTGTAACGTTCAATGGTTCCATCAGGTTTGAGCTTCACTTTGTACACCCATTTACAACCGATAGGTTTCTTGCCGGGTGGAAGAGGCATGAGTGTCCATGTATGATATTCTTGCAATGCTTGAATTTCACTATGCATGGTGGTACGCCATTCAGGATTCTTCATGGCTTGCAAGAAACTAGTTGGTTCTTTGATAACAATTAATGATGTAGCATAGGTTTTATAAGAGAGAGATAACTTGTCATATGAAAGAACGTTGGAAAGAAGGTATGGTATACTTGGTTTGGTGACCACGTTAGAGGCAAATGACGGTCCAGGTCTTGACGGGAGGGTTGCTTCTACATGGAAATTTTGAAGGAATGTGGGTCTTTTGGTGGGGCGGGTGGAGTGCCAACGGGGAGTTGGTGGGGAAGAAACTGATGGAGAAGAAGGATCGGTTGCAGCAATCTCGTGATCTGCTGGAGGAGAGGAGGAAGGTGACGTGATGGGGCTTTGAGGGGTGGGTGTGATAGGGTCATCATCAAAAGTGGAGGCTACGGAAGTAGGAATTAAGAGACTTTCACTAGCAGTGGGAGTATGTTTAAAAGGGAATTCAGTCTCGAAGAAGGTGACATTTCGGGATATAAACACCTTGCGAAGTTCAAGATCATAGACGCGGTAACCCTTTTTGCCATAGGGGTAACCGAGAAAAATATAGTGGGTTGCACGTGGATCAAACTTGGATGGTTTTTGGGAATGAGTAGAAGCAAAACATAAACATCCAAAAACTCTTAAATGTGAATAAGTGGGTGCGAGATTGAACAACCGCTCGTAAGGTGTTTTCCCTTGCAAAACAGGTGTTAGTGTGCGATTTATGAGATATGTCGCAGTTATGATGGCATCGCCCCAAAAATGTTTAGCGATATAGGCTTGAAAGCGTAAGGCTCATGCCATGTTTAGAAAATGTCTATGTTTGCGTTTGGCCACCCCGTTTTGTTGTGGGGTGTGAACACAACTGGTTTGGTGGATAATGCCTTTGAGTGAATAATAGGCTTTGAGTGTGAACTCAAGACCATTATCACTACGCACAATCTTGACCTTTGAAGAAAATTGGGTTTCAACCATATTAATGAAATTAGTTAGGTGAGTTTGAATTTCTGATTTGTGACTCATTAAGTAAACCTATGTACACCTAGTAAAGTCATCAACGATGGTAAGGAAATACCAAGCCCCGGAAATGGAAGCAATGTGATAACCTCCCCAAATATCGGCATGTAGCATTTCAAAAGATGACTTGCTAGAAATTTTACTCAAAGAAAATGGAGATCTAGTTTATTTAGCTAAAGGACAAACTAAACAATTGTTTGCATCACAAAATTTATTCTTACCAAAGAAAGGGAATAAAAAAGACACTTTATTAGAAGGATGCCCAAGACGTTGGTGCCAAGGTTGAGAGGAAGCAGCTGAATTGCAAGATGTTTTCTGGGGTTGATCAAGGTGGTAGAGACCCTCTCGTTCACTTCCCGTCCCAATCATCTTCCCCGAGCGTAGGTCCTGTATCACACATAAACGGGTAAGAAACCCAATAATACAAAGGGAATGATGGGTAAGTTTGCTAATAGAAATGAGGTTTAATTGAAACGCTGAGACACATAAAACGTTATCAAGAACCAAACTATGAGAGAACACAACTTGACCAATATGTGTAACGTTGGCAAGAGAATCATCTTGTAATTCCATTTTTTATTTTTAACAGTTTGTCAAGTTGTAAGCATTCCAGGACTACAAACGATGTGATCAGTTGCTCCACTATCAAGAATCCATATAGCTTTCTTATCTTGAAAAAAGGAGCAAAAAGCCTTACCTGAAAGTTCATCATGGGTTGAGGAATTACCCACATAATTAATCATGGAGGGCTTGTTCTTACTAAGCATGTGTAGAATTTGTTGACAATGCTCTTGGGTAAAAGGGAATGAATTAGAAGTATCCCTCTTCTCGATTTGTTGTGGGGATGCAATGTGAAGGCCTTGATGGTCTGATTCTGCTCTCTTGAGTTTTCGACAAAACTCAATCGTGCGACCCTTCCATTGGGTGCATTTCAAATGTGCTCGGCAATTTTCAGCATTGTGACCAACTTTGTCACATTTTCCACATTTGTAATTACCTCCTTTCTTGCTTAGATCTTTGACCGCAAAGACTGCTGCCACAGGTTGAGCTGTGCCCTTTCCAGTAGACACATCTCACGTCGTTCATGTCTAAGTACTAGGGAATAAATCTTGTTGACCTTAGGTAAGGAATCCATCATCAAGATCTGCCCGCGTACCGTAGCAAAGGATTCGCTTAGTCCCATGAGAAACTTAACTGTTTTCTGTGTTTCTCGATAGGATAACTCTTCCTTCATTGTTCCACAATGACAGGCTGGGATAGGGCAGAGAGCATCCCTCTTGTCCCACAATCCTTTGAGCTTGGTGAAATTTGAGACAACAGACATTGTCCCTTGAACATAATTATGTATTTCATTTTCAATATGAAAAAGTTGAATGCTGTTTACCTGAGAGAAATGTTCACGTAGTTCATTCCAGACTGCTTGAGCTCCATCACAATAGAATACACTGCCAGCAATATCCTTAGATATCGAACTTAATAACCATGTCTTGACCAGGTTGTTGCAACGGATCCACTGTTGTAGTTCATCGATAGCATCATTGCTTGGTTGTTTTATCGATTCATCGACAAGACCATATTTGTTCCTGACCGTTAAAGCCATAGTCATGGAATGACTCCATGTGCTATAGTTCTCTTCCGTGAGGGGCTGTGATACAAGAACCAGCCTAGGCTGATCTGAATGATGAAGATACAGTGGGTGATTGGGGTTGTCGAGTTTGGACGCCATGCTCGATTGAGTTGGCCTCTTTGAGTTGTTGTCGTCTCCCATGGTGACAGCTAGGGTTTGAAGCTTTTCCTAACATTCCCAAAATCGTTGCTCTGATACCATAATAGAAGATGATTGATTGAATCAATTGTGTGTATTCAAAAGAAAGATTACATCTAAATTTATACACGAATTCTCCCAATCTAGATCCTATTCTAATGCCTATGAATTAGCAGCTACCTTTACAGGAATGGTAATATCAATATACAACATATACATTCCTATTTTAATGTTTAACGTCTTCAACAATTTGCAACTTGTTTCCACTAGGAAGATACCAAAATAGTTTAATAAGGGCCCCATATCATCTAGAGTGTACACGCTGCAGCATCAGCTTCAGCGTACATCCACGTGCGTCATGTGTTTATAGGTGTATATGGATGCACATCACACATCCAGATTTCTCTAAGGTGTAGTAGATCTTGGAGGGATGACATCGTCTAAAGCATGGGTGGTTGTAGCAGATGTTGCAGCGCACATGCACGTACGTATGGCATCCATTGGCATGCGTGAGGAAGGTGCAGTTGAGTTTGGATACGTTGGTGAGTATACACGCATGTTAGTGGATGAGTGATGTGCGTGGATGCACGCTGCAACATCATGTTACATCTTCCATGCTCCAGACGACATAACACCTTTAACAAGTTAACCATTATTCTTTATTGGACCATCTTCACATTTTACCCCCTAAGTCACTAGAACTTGAAAATAACCTATTGTCCAAAGCACCTATAGAATGTCCTCTACTTCTTGTACAAAGACATTGCAATTTCCATTCTTATGCTTAGCCATATATACAAGAGAAAGTACATATATATATATATAACACAAACAATATCTCAATCTCATCATATAAAATTGGATGAAATAGTTCAAAATAGATATATATATCATTCCAATTTAATACATATTCCCACTTTTCAAAAACAACTAATAAAGTATTCATCATGTTATAAATATATTTGGACTTAAAATCAAACTGAACAATGTACAAATACTTAAAAATAATAAAATCTAACTTACCCAACACATTCAGTTGCAACAAAGCATGTTGTAATCAAACACTCTTATCAAGCCATAAACATGAGGCTAGCAAGATTGGTTTGGGTTTAGAAGGGTTTTTATAAACCCCTAATTTCTAAAATTTTAGTACTAATGATCAAACGGTCTAAATAAACCTTCTAGACATGTGGTGTGATCCTAAAGCGCATACATACGCTTATGAGATAAACCCGCATATGCCACATCATATATATAAAGCAGTTACCTGCTCCCTCCACTAACTCATGAGTGTGAACTCCGAACGGTACTCACGCCCCTATTAGGCCACTTCAGCTCTACTGATGGTCTTTTGGCCTGACATGAGATCTTCAATCATCTCTATCCTAATCAAAGGTTAACTCCTTTAGTGAGCAAACCTCAAAGGAAGGGATGGTTACTGTATATCTCCCAAGAGGCTAACCACCCTGAGATGGTCAACTCGTCATGGGTTAGTCACCCTTCTCAAAGGACTAAGGGATTTTGTCTCCTTTGAATGACAAATATAAGGGTTTGTCACCGACAATAGACTACGCATTTGGTTGACTTCTAATTAGTCTCTATTAATGGAACCTTCGAAGTTACATTTCACTCATCCCCAGAAAACACGTCCGGATGATAACTTTTACTGACTTCGAAGGAATCCCTAAAAAGGAGTCCTTCGAAGGCATGTTCTCACCTTCATTCCCATACGTCACCCTCGAATGATATTTGTGGACTCGCGGGACTTATTTGTACACTTTACTTGAGGATACTTCGAAAGAAACATGTTTCTCTCACTAAAGTGCAATTCAAAGGCACTCGAATTGGTTACTTGACCCAGAACCTTGAAAGATCCTATGATAATTCTTCCTTACAAGGATGATTGATCATGAAACCAAATCATCCGCTGAGAAACTTATATCTAAGGTCTCTATATGGGTAAGTTCGCTAATATACTGTTCACCTTTTAAGATTTATAAAGTTATTCTAGCTTCCTTCAAAGGAATATGGATTGAACTATCAAAAAGGGGTCCTTCGAAAATAAACAAAAGCTTGAGGAATGTCTATGGAATTCAAATGACTTGTTTATGTAAAGAAGATTGCAATAAATCTCAAATTCAATCACGTGATAAAACCTTAGCTACTTATATATCTGTTGTATATCTTATCTGAGAGGATTTGTTTTATCAGGTATGACGGTGATAAGAACGGAAAACATTGTTTTATAGAATTTTATGCATGTTACACATCTCGTTTGATCCTTGATCTTTTAGACTCTAGAGCAACCCATCACAAAGTAAGTTCACTTGATATCGAATGACTCATCACAATTTCCTTCTGAAAATAACTTAGTCACGTTGAATACGGGTAAACTTGGATATGCATTGCTGCATGGAGATATTTTCAAGCTCCTCTCTGGACAATTGTCCAATTAACATATGTCTTGGTTAAGAGAGGATATTGTTGGATGATTTCTCTATAAATAGCAGAGCATGCCCACAAATCAGATTCATTCATCGATTCATAGACTCGTTCACAATTTGAATAACTGTTGAAACATTGAAAAGAATCTATCATCTTCAAATAAAACTCATAGATACTTGAAAGACAACAGAATGATAACTTATCAAAGAAACATATAAGAAAGATTGGTGTCCTTCGAACACTGAGATTCCCTTGCTCTGTGGTGTGCGTTCTTATTGACACACCTGACATCTCAACCTCCCTTCTCTTAATCCTTTCTTTGTCTTATTTACAGATCATATTTGGAAAGAAACACTATAGATAGAACGACGGCTGCGCGACAATTTAGGCTATCCTGAGACGAACTCTCCAGACTACATTTCTGTTGATGCTTTTGTATTAGTGAATTCAAACTTTACTAGATAAAGTATTCGAATTTCTGTTTGTTACAAATTCGACATCACCCGTACTTCTAATATATATTATTAACCCGGTTAATTTAACTTGGGTTTCAAGTTGGGTCAGGTTACCCGATGCCCTAATCCAAAAATGAACCGAATTAATTTGGATTGACTTTTTACAACCCAAAACCGACTCAAAGTGATATAAAACCCAGCCCAAACCCACCCAAAGTCGGGTTGGATCGGTTTGGGTTAGGATTAACCCTACCCAAGTTGCACCCCTAAATTCGTAATATAATATTGCAATGAATTCCAATCAATATTATGTCATCTAACATTAAATGCATTCCTATTCATGGCCTACTAACATAAAAAAAAGAAGTGGAGAATGCACACATTGCACCTCACCACTTTCTAATGCTTCCATGAGCCAACATCCACTAACCAATTCCTAACTCATCCTTATAAAATCCCAATCTCTCCATACTCGTTGTATTCCCATTTACTTGTCTTGACTTGATTAAAATGGGTTTAGCTTCATGGATGTTGCTGATAACAACACTAGCAATGTCAATCGTGCTCGGGGGAGCTGAGAACACCATGTTTAACGGCGAGAAGCTCTTGACTAACCGTACCTGGAGAGTGGGCCCTACAAATTTATAGTACAAGGAGACTGTAACTCGGTCTTGTATATGAAACAAGCTGATAACAAAGACAAGGCTCTTTGGGCTACCAATGCCCAGGGCCATGGTGATTCATGTAACTTGGTCCTACAGAATAACGGCAATCTGGTCCTCTTTTCCGGCGCCGAAGTCGTCTGGTCTAGCAGTTCCACTCGTGGCCCCAACAATTACCGAATGGTGATTCAGAATGACGGTAACGTGGTCATATACGGAGGCGCCACTTGGTCGACTAGAACAGCACAAAATTCCAAGATTAAGGCTAAAGTTGATCCATCAGTTTAAAAAATGTTGATTCATGCATGTACAAGCTCAATTTAGAATGATATCCAAAGTTCTAGTCCTTTTTTTTTTCAACCATACGGGTTAGTTCAACTGGCAGGCTCCCTAGCTCAGGAATTGGAGATCTCAAGTTAGAGTAAGGATGTACACGCAGCCCCGACACGGTACAATCTTACACGAACACGATAAGAGTGGACCCATATTTTCCCTTAGGCATGAAGCCTGGCCTGGCACAACAGAATAATATTCGTGCCCCGTGCCGTGTCGAGTTTGGGATCCCGAACTCTGGGCATGGCACGACACAACCCGATAACTAATCAGGTCGTGATGTGCCAGCATGAAGCATGTACGGCATGAATTTTTTCGTGCCCGGCTGGCCCGCGCAGCCTGATTGTACATCCTTAGCTTCGAGTCCCCAAGCTTACTTGATAATATGGTCCTTGTGGGTAGAGTTATGTATATGAGATTTACCTTGTCCTTCAATATCACCCAAAAAATAATAATAATAATAATAATAATAATAAAAAAAAATCAAGTCTTTTATAGTAACTATTTATGAATTCAAACCATTATTATATCTTTTACAATGATTATTTTATCCTAAACTTTTACACGATTTTCTATTATTTTTTTCTTTTATAAGAAGTCATATGTATAGGCAATTCTTATGACTATTTACCCCTAAGACTTTTATAGTACAATTTTTATAATAATCGTTTTATCCCTGGACTTTATAGTATAAGTTTTATAATGACCATTTTATTGATACAAATTACAAATCTTTTGTTCGCTTTTTTTACAAGTAGTCCTTTATTAAACGTAATTCTTATTGTATAATTATTTTTTTTTCTTAATGATGACTTAAATACATGTATTTACTAAACGCCTTTTTCTCCCTTCAAAATAAGCAAATTATTGTGATTGTAGATAAGTGCTTTTATAGAATCATTTATCTACAAGTACTTATCCATGAGTGTAAGCAGTTTCAAACGCTGCCTACCAGTCTGCAATTTGACTGGGTTTTGAAGTCTGGACCTATGGGCCAATATAGTCCACACCCGCCCAAATATGAGGCTGGGCCAACTGGACCGTGTGGATTACATTACCCACATCCACAAGATCGGCTAGTTTCACCGGTCTGTTTGTGGTCTAAATAGACATATTTATGGCTTCGAGGGCCTGTATACTTGAGAAGATCCAACTAAATTAACAATAAGTTAAATATTTTACAAAATATTATCGAGAGAAAATACCATTTTAAGGGTTTAACACGTGTTCTATTAATAAGGGGTATCAATTAGCCGGGCTTGGACCTGGCCATGCTCAGTCCTAGCCTAGCCCACCCAAGGCTTGACCACGGCTATATCTTCAGAGGGAAGCGTGGCCCTATGAAAAAATAGGGCTAGGACTGGGCTCAGGCCAACCCTATTTAGAACCATAAGATTGTAACGTCTTTCTCTATATGTTTTGTCATTGAATTAATTTGCTTCTGATAATAGCTTCGGGCAAACATTGTTAAATCCGAAGCTTGGATCGGGCCGGATTCGGGCCAACAAAAGTGCTCATATATCTAGAGTATAGTCACAAACATTGTTAAGTCCAAAGCTCAGACTGGGCCGCACTCGGGCCAACAAAAGTGCTCATAATTTAGGGTGTGGTCGTAAACATTGTTAAGCCCAAAGCTCAGACCGGGCCGGATTCGGGCCAACAAAAGTGCTCATATATTTAGAGTATGGTCCGGCCCGAATCAGACTTGTTGTCACCCCTAAATTCAACTCATCCTAAAATTACTTTCGATCAAATGGGCCACTGGCCGGCCCGCAAAAATTGACAGTCCTATCTGCCACAGACTCGGAGTTATTGGAGACGTGATTTAGGGCCCGTTTATTAAATGGACGTATCTGTTTTCGAGACACCCGACCCATTTCCAACTCTAAACTTTACACTCTCAACACAGGAACAAGTGAGAGGCAACTTCATCAATTGCATTATCCCGATATAAACATGTAACGAATGCTACGAGAAGGAGTTTACTAAGCCGATTACCGGAACTTGAGATGTATTCTCTGATCCACCTGCCCTAGCGAACTGACCGAGATGTATTCTCTGATCCACCTGCCCTAGCGAACTGACCGAGATGTATTCTCTGATCCACCTGCCCTAGCGAACTGACCGGAAAGCCAGGAAAGATTATCTAAGCCAAGCCGACATTAACATCAATCAGGGTGGCGCTACAATTATCCTACGCCCCACTGCTCCTAGGCTTGTCAGAGGATAAATAAAACCCGAATATTAATTCCGTCAGTGGTCAGTGCAGTAGAGAGAGAGAGAGAAAAAAGAAAAGCCAGTGACCACATCTTTGTTTTCTTCCCATATACATTTTGGTTCTTCTTCTCTTTCCCCAGAAACGAAGAGATCAAGCACACAAGAAATCAGAAATGGCCAACAAGGTCTCTAACTTCTCTGATCTGATTCAACGAGTGGCAGCTTCTTGCTTGCTACATCCATTCGCTCGAGGGAGCGAAGCCGGAGAAAACTTAGAAAACCCATCTAGCAACGAAGAAGAAAACGAAGATTTTGAGGTTCATCAGGAGTACAATAATGGAGAAGAAACAGAAGAAGAAGAAAAATTTGGGGTTTGGGGGGAGAAGGAAAGTTCAGAAAGGTTAATGGAGTTGGAATCCATCATGGGGGAAGTATTCGATGCAGTGTCGGCCTTGAAAAGGGCGTACATGAGCTTACAAGAGGCTCACTGTCCATGGGATCCAGATAAGATGAGGGCGGCTGACGTGGAGGTGGTGGCGGAGCTGAGAAAGCTTGGCCGCTTGAAGGAGAGGTTCCGAAGGAGAAGCGGAAGACGGGGACGATCGGGGCTGGCGGCAGCTGCCGCACCACTGAGGGAGGTGGTGGCGCCGTACGAAGCGGCGGTGGAGAAGCTCAAGAGGGAAGTGAAAGCGAAGGATGTAGAGGTGGTGAGTTTAAAGGAGAAGCTGCGACACGTCACCGCCACCGGAAAGAGGGGCAGGTTTCAGTCCAAGAGGAAAGTCAACTCCAGTCAAGTACTTTTCTTTTCTCTCTAGATTATGGATGAGATATTATATTCTTACAGGGGCTATTTCGGGCACTTAAGATTTTATATCCGCACGTTGCGCACTGTAGGGGATTTTAGTAAGGACTGTCAATGGGTCGGATCTGAATTCGATTTCGACCCGAATCCGTATAAATTTATTTGATTAAATCAGATATTTATCCGATTAAATATCCGTTGGGTCAGATTTGGATCCGAATAAGTGAATCCGTTTATGATCAGATTCGAATCTAGATGCATATACATCCAATCCAATTAAGATCCGAATCTGATTAACTTATAAAGATATTAAGTAATTTATTATATATGTTAAGTATACTTTTATATATATGTTAACTTATAAGGATACTTAAATAATTTTATGATTTGAAGGAAATATTTTTTTATTTTTTTCTTAATTATTTTTAGATATACCCCTTTTATATTCATCAAAAGTATTATAATGTACTTAACATTTACATTGTTAAGCATTTGAAATTTATTAATTTAATTAGATATCTATATAAATGTTGGATTCGGATATTTAATCGAATTCGAATCTTTGTCGGATTCAAATATGAATTTTAATAAAATAATCGGATTCGGATTCACTTACTCATATAAAAGATCCGTCGTATCTTTAATCGGATTCGGATCTCTTTGAAAATAATCAGATTCGGATCATGTCGGATCCGGCCCGAATCCAACCCGTTTACAGTCCTAGATTTTACCCTTCCAAAAAGCACTAGGGTACTTTGAAATTATCAATATGCCCTTTCCTCGCTGACATGCATGGCAGTTTTTAAACTATAGAATCTTACTCTAGATGTTTTGACAATGACCGTTTTAATCTAGGGGTGCAACTTGGGTCGGCTTGACCCGAGCTTAAACCGATCCAACCCGACTGTGGTTTGGTTTACTTTGGGTTGGTTTTGGTTGGAAAAAGCCAATCCAAATTAATTAGGTTCATTTTTGAGTTGGGGTTTCAGATTACCCGACCCAACCCAAAATCCAAACCGAATTAATCTAGTTAAATATATACATATAATATATATTAAAGTAAGTAAATTTTAGAATTTAGTAGATTATAAAAAGCCCTCTATACTTATGCTATTTTATAAATAAGCTCCTTGTAGTTGAATGTGTTGGGTAAATTAGATTTGATTTTTTTTATGTATTTGCACATGTTCAGGTTGGTTTAAGTTCAAATATATGACTCGCGTTGTGATTGTACATATCAACCTGAATTAATCCGATCCAAACCAATCCGAAATTGCACTTTGGATTGGATTGGGCTGGGTTTATTGGTTTGATGTTTGAGTTTCATAGTTCAGATTTTAAATCGGGTTGGGTTTAGGGTTTATTGGTTTGGTGTTTGGGTTTCATAGTTGGAAATTCAAATTGAGTTGGGTTGGGTTTGGATCATAGTTTAAAATTTCGCCATTTTGGAGGCACAGACGAAACTGAAATAATTTTGAAACTGAAATAATTTTGAATATTTCAGCAAAATTTCAGTGAAAAATAATTTTTTGATTAAAATAATTGAACGAAATAAAGGGCTGAAGTTTCGGCATATTTCAAATATTCACTGATTTAAATTCATTTTTTTTATTTAAAGTATTTTAATATAGACTTAATTTTAGTTGATTTTTTTTCTTTTTTTTTTCTTTTTTAATAAGTACAAAGTAATAACTTTTAAAATAAAAATAATAAAGTTAGTCAATAAAAAGTGATATCTTCATTAAAATATATATTATTTATGAACATAAAAATTTAAAAAAAGAAAAACAACAACAAATAATACTTTGATTAATAATGTGAAATAATTCAAAAGTTTACAACTAATAGATACAACATTTATGTTACAACATCAAAAAAGTATATAAGTATCCAAAATATATTGGATTCAAATTCAAACTAGAGGGGGGGTCTAACAATCTGTAACAGAAATTGATCTTTTGATCATAATACTCCCAATCAATGATAATTGTAATAAATATGAACTATTTTTTTATTATTTATTTTTTGATTTTATTTATTTGTTATTTTTTATTATTATTTTTTAATTTTTATTTTTATCCTATAATTATATGAGATCAATGGGGGGTTTTCACAATTTTCATTGATACTAAGTTTCTTTCTTTTTCCATATAAACATTTATTTTGTTCTTAAGATTATTAAACAAGGTATACAAGAGTATTTTTGTCCATAAAATATATTGCTATAAGCAAAATTTAAATATTTGTTAGTTTATTGATAGTTACTAAGAGAGGGGTTTGTTGTAACGTACTTTCAAACTATAGGGGAGGTGTTTGTGATGGCCAAAGTTTAATGGGTACTTGTTGCCATTATGTCAAACTCAAGGAGGTGTGAATGTAATTTATCTTCTTTTTTTTTTACGTTTTAATTAGATTGACGAAATTTTGGAGATAAAGGGCACATTTCGGGCGAAATAATTTTGGGCAGAGTATAAAAATTTTACCGAAACTTCAGTCATTTATTTCGTGAAATAATTCAGTCCGAAAAAATGCTATTTCGGATTTCGTCCAGCACCGAAACCGAAATCAATCAAAATTTAAACAGTGGTTTGAATTGACCTTAAAGAAGCCGGTTTGGTTGGATTGAGGTCAACCCGACCCAAACCGAGCCGAGTTGCACCCCTACGTTTTATTTTAGGGATGCATTAGAATAACGTAGCACCGGTTACAGTTGTAGCAGCGCCGTCGCCGGAACTGTTCGAAGCAATGATGAGCCAAGTGAAAGAGACGTCCAAGTCCTTCACATCCCTCCTCCTGTCACTCATGCGCTCTGCTAACTGGGACATCG
>JAUPMG010021395.1:0-15130 GCA_031762675.1 Pachysandra terminalis | reverse complement strand
ATTTCTGGGATTTGTTCCTTTGGGCTTTGCTTGGGCTTCTACCGTGGGTCTTCTACATGGGCTTCAAGGTATAATTATGCTTGAAATGAGGTCTTGATCATTAGCAATGAAGCTTGATTCCATTAAAGCTTTAATTGATTAAATTAAGTCATTTTCCTTTCATTCTCATAACACCTGCAAAACCCAATAAGTGCATTAATTCATTCACATTAACATATCTATAAGACTAATACGCATCAGTAGTAAGTCTAAAAATGCAAGTGTTAGACAGTTATCATCCATTCTCTTTCGGCTTACAAACCCCAACTTCTTCGAATCAAGCCCATGAAACACATATTTAACTGTATAGGCACACCTTGTACATCCATTCTCACATTCGCACAGTTCCCCTTGGACGGTACCCGGTCTCCATTGGCCACAGCCACCTCAAACCCACCATTAGCAATCACGGTCAACCCCGCCTTCCTTGCTACAAATGGGTCTAAGAAATTATGTGTGTTGCCCGAGTCTATTAACACGATGACTTAAGTTCGTCCGAAACGTCCCCAACCTCACATTGTTTGGGGATGCTCGTGAGCCCACAATAGCGTTGAGCGAGAACTCGGGTAGATCGAGGATTGCATATTCGGTATGTTCCGTACTAATGTCCTTGTCGGCACAATCCTCCTCCTCTTCATTATCCTCATCAGGCCAGTTTCCTTCAAGTAAAAATGATTTTTGTACCAAACAACGATGCCCGTGAGAAAACTTTTCATTACAATTGTAACAAAGTCCTTTGTCGTGACGTTCCTTGGCTTCAGCCTGGGTGAGACGCCTAATGGGTGGCAAGATTCGCCTGCTACTAGTGTTGCTTTTGGGGTTCTGAGTCTTGCTCAGGTTTGGTCATGACATCCTTCTACGAGCTAACACCTTTTCCTCTTGCATGCATGCAAGCCTAATCGCACCTACTAGAGAGGATGGCCTCAGCATCTGCATACTCAGACGGATCTCCTCCTTGAGTCCTCCATTGAAGCAACTTGTCATAAATGACTCATTAAGGCCATTGGTGCGATTGGCCAATTCTTCAAACTAAGTCTGACATTGTTCAACAGAATTGGTCTGGAGTAATTTGGACAATAAAGCTATTGGGTCTTCGTAATGAGAAGGACCAAATCTGATTAATATAGCTTCTGAAAAGGTCTCCCAACTTGTGAGCGCTCCAGCTCTTTCCATACATTGGAACCACTGAAGGGATCTCCTCTCCATATGGAAGGATGCCATAAGCAGCCTCTAAGCTAGGGGTGCTCGTGAGAAGAACTGTTCAGTTTGATGTAGCCACTCAAAGGGGGCTATAACATCAAAACGAAGAAAATCCAACCTGGTTGCTCGGGTCTGGATGGTCCGCTCGACTTCCATCATCAATCCAGGTTCTCTTGACTGATTCACCGATCGGTGCTCCCAACTCTCTCCCTTTTCCTTTCCTTGACCAACAAAGATATTCTCGAACTTAGAGTCCATGTGAGAAATATTTTGCACGAGGTCATGTAACATTTTTCCATGGGTTTCAGTTGTTTCCTTTAGCAGACCCATCATATCATCAATCTTAGTATTTCGAGTTGCTTCCACCATCGCAGAATGGTTTGCTATGATATCAATGTTACGTGATCTATTTCCTTGGTTAGCTATTGTTGTTGTTTGTGGCTTCTTCGAGGGAGCCTTATTCCAATTAAGAATCAATTTTAAAGAATTTAATCGATGCTCTTTATTCATGAAAATCAATTTTTTATAACAGAGCAGCAACCTACCCTACAGACTCACAAATAGATTAGGATTTCGTAACTACTAAAACAAATAAAAGATAACTCCTAACACAAATAAAAGATAACTTAGCAAATTACTAAAGATAATCCTATACTAAGTAGACTCTAACTACATTCAAAGAAGTAAAATAAATCTGGGTAACGTGCAGGTTATTCACAACAAAAATGGTATAAATGTGTTGGTCGATAAAGGATCGGTCACGATCTCCTCTTCTATTTCTGGTTGAGATCAATCATCTGATCGAGGATGCGGCAAGGGAAGGTTCTAACCCCTGGCATTGAGAACACCGATCAACCGAATTATAAACACAACTCAGGTATGTAATTGGTCACAAATTCAGCAAAATTTCTAATGGATAAAGTTAGTTTAGGCGATTGTTAGAGGTTGGGATTTGTCTCTAATTAATAAGTGAAGCACTGGTGTTACAATGGCATCGGTCATCGACCGACCGAAAACGGAATAAGATAAAATGATCAATAGGCTAACTAATGAAACCATGGGGCCTAATCCGTCTAGTTGTGGAGCACAATGCTATATTGGGTGCACGATTCGAGTTCGAGTAGACAGCTGAGAGGTGCTCGATGAGTTATGAGTTACATCTGGATTTGCTTAATGTACCAACGATCGAGGGTCAGGCTCGCAGTGGATTTGCCCGATGAGGGTTTTTTTTTTTTTTGGAAGGTAAAACGAGAGAATAATTGAATGAGAGATTTGTTGATTGAGAGTTGAGAGAGTGCAGAAGTATCTTTAAGGTAACGGATAAATAGTAAACCTTTTTTGTTAAGGTTAAGCACATTAGGGCTGTAAACGAGTCGAGCGTGAGCTCAATATTTAGGCTCGCAAGCCAAACCCGAGCCCAAAAAGAGGCTCATTATTTTAACTAGCCTTAGCCGAGCTTAGATAGGCTCGGCTCAGTTAAAGGTCGGCTCGATCTTATGTATGATATCTATATCTATATATATATATATATATATATATAGTATTGAGCATTAAATACAAAGTTAGTGGCGGTGGTGTTCTTATAAATTAAATAACTTTAGTTGTTTGTTTTTTTGTTCAGTCTTTCACGAGCCGAGCTTTTCTCAAGTTGAGCTTTTGTGAGCCAAGCCTAAGCCTTGAAAAACCTAACGAGCCTGAGCCATACTTGAGCCATACTTGAGTCCAGATTTTAAGAGCTTGAGCCAAGCTGGGGCAAAGCTCAGCTTGACTCGTTTACGGCCCTAGCCGCAGGTGCGTAAGGGGGTGAGGTGGGTAGATGTACTGTGAACTTTCTTCCCTGACAAACCTAACAAGTTTAATTTGGTCTATGTTCATGGGGATCCTTGATTCTCTCCTAGATGATGCGATTTGGTCAATCGTGGGGTCATGGTAGTTGGGTTTGCCACGTGTTTACCTCCAAAACGGCCTAGCGGTTATTTGGAAATGTTCAGATCTCGGGGTAGCACGTTTCTCATTTTCGTTGTGGGCTAAAAAGCCAATCACTTAATTGAGTCATGCACATGCTTTTCTTTTTTCCCAGGCCGGTCACATGTCTCCTTATATGCATGGTCAATCATTAAATTCCACATGTTTTGTGTTACTTATTGGTGTCAATATTGCCCTTTTTCTTTTTTGTCACATCCAGATTTCAATGTCACATCCTAAATTTAAGCCCTTTTATCGAGGTGGACACAAATTTCTAGATGCAACTCTCATCCCATTTCATATCGGATTGGCTATTCAAACCATATGCAGATAAATAATAAACATGTACAACATAAGTATTTAAATCAATAGAGATCAAATCTAAAATTAATATTAAAACTCTTTAATATCAACAATTCAAATCCAACCAAAAATCAATATAAAATCTAAAAAATAATGCTTATTATCTATTACAGGAATCGAATGCTTAAATAAACCCTAAGCTAATGAAATCAAATATCCTAATCTATTAATCTTCCTGATCATCAAGCATCACGTACCTCATTTCTTGCAAACAATCTGGTGGGGGGTAAGCTTTTGGAGAAAGCTTAATGAGCAAGAAGTGTCATGGAGTTCTCTAATCTCATATTAGGCTCCATGCCTTCTCATACGCACATAGATCATGCACACCAATATTAAAATAATTATCTCATCACATGCATAATATGAACAACGTCATAGCCATAATTCCAATTAATTAATCATGCATTATCTAGATGTTTGGTGAATGTACCACATTCCCCTAAGGTGTACACCGGGTACCACTTGGGTCACACATGACAAAGTTGGGCTTCTGATATGAACAATTGTCATATCTCAAACCCAGAGTTCTCGATTGAGACCATAAAGATTTGAAATTGTAATTCTCACCCCATTACACATGGGAGTGGCAAGTCAATACGAAACTAACACATTAATGAGAACCTATTTTTATAATATAAATCAAAAGTATTTAAATAACATAGACATCGGAATGAGAATATCAAACTAATCCTAGTCTCATGTATCAATCAATTTCCTACTAACTACTCGAATATGAAACTAACTAAAAATTGAAATCCATTCAAAACAACAAATAAATCCTACTATAATATCTAAGAAATCAAAATTTATTGTTCTCATTATAATTTATATCTTCTTGGAATTCCTCTCCTCCTTGATCATTAAAGTCCAGCTACTTTCCTTCTATCGATCCTGAAATTATGATTGCTTTAAAGCGTAAGCTACACTTAGCTTGTAAGTAAGCAAATAAAAATATCATTTAGGAATGAAAAAGGGATAAATCCACTATCCATGGTATTCTCATTATTACCTAACAGAGAAATCAGTAATAATGTGATAACACGAATAATAAATATGCAATGCAATATGATATGATAGTTCAATTATTAATGTATGCAATTCATGTTCATCCAAACAAATATATTATCACTATATGTGATGTCAAGCACAATCATATGAAACACAATATGTATGCTGTTTGGCATTTGAATGATGTATGTCCGCACTCGATCCAATCTCGGTCTATTCGAGATATTGTCATGAACCATCCCCCTATACAAGGCCATAAATAGGAGATTATTCTATGTGTAGATCATAATTTTAGGGGCCTTCGACCCAGTGGGCACAATCCTCACACCTCATTTTTTATCACGGGGACATATCCCAGGACATCACCTGTGAACTCTCCATTGTAGATCATATATTACCCGATCTATTAACAAAATTTCACTTGGTCATTTGTCCTACAAGACAAGCATTTGTCCAGCAGGACAAGAATAAAGTTTGGTCTATTGGGGTAGCTAATCCCTCAACACATGCGATATATAGTCCTTCCGGGACTTCCTCACTTGTATCACAATTCGTTATTAGAATACCTCTCAGTTATATTGTCACGCACTGAATTGTGATATGGTATCACAATTCGTCATTACAATACCTCTCAGTGCATAACTAAATATAGTGAAAGTCTCATAAAATTTAAACCATAAACTCTTTGAGTATAAATTCAAACAATTCTCCAAACCAACATAAGTTAATTACAACCAAATGCCCGAAAGGGTCAAAACAGTATTTCTAATCCAAAAATCAAAACTAAATAAAAACATCATTGTTCATTAAATTCATGACAACAATTATCACGATCATCATACAACTCTCCAGGTCCAACCATCACTCTTGAGGATAACCTGTTTCAAGTAGGGATGAGTTTTGGAGGCTCCATAGGTAAATCCAAAGAAATTACTCTAACCATTTTTACAGTTATAATAATAACACTCATATTCATGCAATTTCACATAATACATATATCTACAATCATTCTCATGAACATGATTTATAATCATTCTCATAGCAGTACACATTCTTATCATAATAATCATAATATTCACGTACCATCAATATCACACACCATCATTTCATAGTTACAATCGTATTAAACACAACTTTCATATAAACCAACAAACTCATGATCTTAACCATGCTAAAACATACTTTCACATAAACAGCCAAACTTGTGATCTTAATCATGCTTAAACACACATAAACCAACAAACTCATGATCATAATCATGCTAAAACGTACTTTCTCTTTCTTGATACCACATAACCTTCAATCTCAAACAACATTTCATATCACAAACACACAATCAAGGAAGATGACCACAAACACGTAGCAAGTAGATGATAAAATGCAAACACACACAAGAACGACAAAGAAATGAATGGTATGATGCACAATGCTCATGATGGAGTAAAGATGATGAAATATATGCAAACGTGGAATGTTAGGCCTAGCATAACCATGTAGTCATACTCACATCTCCTTCAGGTAATTCTACCCAAGGAATGTACCATAACACAATTAACCATTTTCTTTCAGGGCTTGGGTACCCAAAGGTAGAAAAACACAACATTTTCATTCTGGGGACAAGTTAACCCATGATAGAAACCACCGCATTCCTTTTAAGGGGCATGTTAACCCATGGTAGAACCACCACATTTCCTTTTAAGGGACATGTTAACCCATGGTAGAAATCACCTTAAACAGGCTCAAACCAACTCCACCATATCAAACCCTCCTAGGAGTTCTGAAGAACACACACACATAGATTACCAGACCCTCCTTACTTGGAGAGTTATGAAACAACATAGTGAACCTTCTAGGATCACTCTTAAAACTTATGCACATAATACCTGGTCATAAGGAACCTCACACAAAACACATGTAATCCACACAATAATCATGCACACAGTACAAACATCTCACACACAACCTCAGTACACATAAATCACACTCCACATATCCTATAGACTAAACACATAAGGATAGGTCACAACAAACCAAAACAGAGGCAATTGAGTCTTTTTGTTGCACAAACATTCATACACAATTTCCTAAGCAGAAACAACATCATACACAACTTCACCAGGCCATCCCTAATTGCCCACCTAAGATGGGTGCTATAGGGCTTCGGTCGACCGAAGGTCTCGGTTCCTCATTTATGTCCCTCCCAACTTCGGGAGATGGTCCAGAGATTTTGGATGGATTTCGGTCGGTGGTTTTGTCGACCCTAGGTCAAACCGAAACTTGTGGTAACCCAGAAAAATCCCCAAAAATCCCTTTAATACGCACCAAACATATTGTATTCTAAAAATGAAATTTAAACATCCAGAATCATGGTTTTCATCACAAATCCATTATCTCTAACATTCTACACATCAAACTTATCGATATGCACCAAATCATTCATTAGATCATCAATCATCATACAAATCAAGACAATATCACATATATCAATCCATACTTAATCTAATACATACAAATCAAATATCATACCTTAATATCCTATCATTCTCATGCAAATCCATCCTAGATCACCATATCTAATAAACTTGCTATCATATTCCTATGAAAATGACTGGCATAATCACCAAGGAAAAACCTACCTCAAGCCTTCTTTCAGCAGAGATTCTTAGCAACTAGGTCACCAAGTTCTCTTCTAATCATCACTTCTTCTCTTCCTCACCCTTCTCTTCTTCTCCCTTCCTTACATTTTTTTCTCTTCTTCTCTTCCTTACCTTTCTTTCTCTATATCCACCAACACTTCCTCTCCACTCTTTCTCTGTTGGTCGAACACACAAAAAACCAAGGAAAGTGGTTATGGGAAGCTTTCCATAACAACCACGATCCTATTTAGAAGGTGGAGGGAATCAAGGATTCCTTCCATCTCTATCTAAACTACCTAATTCAAAGTTAAATATTGAATAGTCTAAACTACCCCTAATGACTTGGTCTTTTGACCACGCCATCCCCAATGTCTCACACGTGCGACCCAAAAGCTCTAATTCTAGGAAAAATTAGAATTACACAAGTAACCCAATCCAATATTAACACCAGGGCCTGTACCATTTGTTGCTATTATATATAACTACAAATTTAATTAATCAGGCATACTTTATTTTATAACCTTTCACAAAAATAATATTATTAACTATAATTAATTTCTATTAACTATAATTTAGGGACACGAGTCATTACGTATATCCATAAATTCCTCAAAACAAAGGAAATATGGGGTCAAGTCAATGCATTAGACTTAGCTAAAGTCTCAATGCTTCAAGGCATATGAAATAAAAAGTGTCATATGCAATTAACTAAGCAAACAATATAGTGTATGAGAAAGTGTAATATGAAAAGTTAATTACAAGTAAAACATGTCTCAATTTAATTGGCATCAAAATCAAAATCACACATGTTAAGCAAACATAGGCATAGTTCCTTCAATGAACAAATTATGCAAAATACATACCAATTTCCAATTCCAACATCATAACCATTCTAATCCATGCATTACACAACTGCATACAAAATTTCATAACCATTGGATCAATGTCCAAAATCTTGGTTTGCTGACCTACCAACCGACAACCTGCTGAACTGGTTTGGTGGACCCGTCGGTCTGCAGAACTTCCTTCGGCAATATTCACGTGAGTATCATCTTCCTTTTTCTAACCTTCTATCTTCTTGACCACCCTCTTTTGACCGTTTCCTGAGCCAGTATTATCTACAATTTTATCCAACTTGATGCCTTCTTCCACACGGTCTTCTACTTGTATCATGAGGGCGAATGTAGAATTCACTTAGCTGATTAAGTGTCCATAGTAGGGGTGGCCTAAAGTTGAGACGAATGTAGAAATCATCTCATGTTCTAACATTGGTGGCCTAACTTGTGCGGCCATTTCTCTCCACCTATGGGCATAGTCATGGACAGACTCATTGTTCTTCTTCTTTTGAGCCATGAGTTGGTATCGATCAGGTACTATCTCAGCATTAAACTTGTACTGAGCCATAAAGGTGTCAGCCAAGTCTTCCCACGAGTGGATCTTGGAGTGATCAAGGAGAAAAAACCATTTAATTGCTGAGCTAGTTAGACTGCGTTGGAATGTCTGAATCAATAGTTTTTCATTGCCGCCATAAGTACACATGGCACCACAGTACATCCCCAATGTGCCATGGGCCAACCTATCCTGTTGTACTTTTCGAAATCAGGACAATTGAATTGTAATGGCATCCTGAGGTTTGGAAACATGCAAAGATCCTTGAAGTGTGTAGTGCCATACACCTCGATACCTCTCACTCGTCGAAGCTCTTCTTGTAAACCTTCAACCTTGCTTAAAATTACTTTCTCCATAGATTCCTCTTGCTCCCGTAGTTCTTCCTCATCCTCGTGATAGTGGGGTTGGATAGGACCAACTGGTATATGCAGTGGAGGAGGTCGAGGTGTTGCCATGGGTAACACTTGTTGTGGTGGCAGATTTGTAGGTTGCGAGGTCGAAGGTTGAAGAGTTGCAGGCTGTGAAGTTGAAGCTTGAACTTGTTCAGATGTGACTTGAGAATCTCTCTTCAATAGGAGTTCTAAGAATGATTAATAGAAGTCAACTGGCGTTTCATTTCATCAACCTCCACTCGGGATACGGATGTTTGCTGCTCAACTTCCTGAGACATCTTTGATATAAGGACTTCTAATAGTCTCAGGACCTTTTTGGGAGCAATTGTGAATGTTAAATGTTATCTCTTAGGAAAAGAAGCTTCAGAGAGTATAAATAATGCCAATGGATGCCGTGCACTGTGGAATGATGGATGCCAAATAACCAAATCTTATCTAAATAGGTCAGGTGTAAGGATGAGCTACCCTAACTCTATCTAACTCGAATGGAGTGCATGCCTTAAATGACCCGGTCCTAGTCCTATCTAACCAGACTGGGGTAAATGGAATATGTAAACAGGTTGCCCCAGTCCTATCTAACCAGACTAGGATATATGAATGGAATGAAAAGTATGAACAGACCTAGATCTTTTTGCCAAGACTAGGATGAATGGATGAATGACCAAGTCCTATCTAACCAGACTACGATGGATGAATTAAATGAGTCATATACAACCAGACTCGGATGAATGAGTGAAATGGGTTGCCCCAGTCCTATCTAACCAGACTGAGGTGAATGAATGAATAACATAACCTAGTCCTATTTAACCAGACTAAGCCAATGAAAATGCGATGCACAAGTCCTATCTATCCGGACTGAATCAATCACTTGAATGAAGTACAAAGACCTATCTAACCGATTTAAGAAACTAAAAATGTGACAGACATGCCAAGACCTTTCTAATCGATCTAGTACACCCGAAAATGTGAAGGACATATCTAGACCCATCTAATCGGTCTAAGAGACCTGAAAATGTGATGGACATGTCTAGACCTATAAAACCGGTCAAAGACGACAAGAAATATGAGATGTGAAGGACATGCCTAGACCCATCTAACCGGTCTAAGACACCTAAAAATATGATAGACATGTCTAGATCTATCTAACCAGTCTAAGACACCTGAAAATGTGATGGACATTTCTAGACCTATCAAACCGATCTAATACACCTGAAAATGTGATGGACATGTCTAGACCTATCTAACTGATCTAAGACACCTGAAAATGTGGACATGTCTAGACCTATCTAACTGGTCTAAGAAACCTGAAAATGTGATGGACATGTCTAGACCTATGTAACCAGTCTAAGACACCTGAAAATGTGATGGACATGTCTATACCTATCTAACCGGTCTAAGACACATAAAAATGTGATGGACATGTCTAGACCTATTTAACCAGTCTAAGACACCTGAAAATATGGTGGACATGTCTAGACCTATCTAACCGGTCTAAGACACTTGAAAATGTGATGGACATGCCTAGACCTATCTAACCGGTCTAAGGCACCTAAAAATGTTATAGACATTTCAAGGCCTATCTAACCGGTCTAAGACACTTGAGATTAGGCCTATCAATGGATCGGATTATGATTCGAATCCAATCAGAATCCGATCCGATTAAGTCGGATTTGGTAAAGATTTTTGAATCCAAATCTGATTAAGATCCGAATCTGAAATAACCCGATTATAATTGAATCGAATTCGGATATCTATAGATCCGATTCGATTAAGGTCCGATTCGATTTATATATATAGACTAAAAAAAGATCCTACCTTTCTTTCTCTACACCGTCCCTCTCATTTTATCAAAACAGAAGAATCCCTAATCGGATAAGGGAAATCCCTCTCGTTCTCTTCTCTCCCTACTCATTCCCATGGCTAACGGCGACCCTCCGGCGAACTGGTATGGTTTTTTTTTTCTCTTGTTTATTTGTTTCTTCTTCTTCTCCCAAACCAAACCCGTCCCTCAAAGTTCAAACCCCTCCCTCTCGTTCTCTTCTCCCCTCTCATTCATGCGGTTGACGGTGACCCTTCGACGAGCTAATAAGAGTTTTTTTTTCCTTGTTTATTTCTTTCTTCTTCTTCTTCTTCTCCCTAACCAAACCCCTCCCTCTCGTTCTCTTCTCTCCCTCTCATTCCAGTGGCTAACAACGATCCTCTGACCAGCTGGTAAGAGTTTTTTTGTTTTCTTGTTATTCGTTCCTTTTCTACTTCTCCCTAACCAAACCCCTTTAAACCCCTCCTTCAAAGTTCAAACCCTAGATTTCGTCCCTTCAAAGTTCAAACCCGTCCTTCAGATTTTGCATGTAATTGATATTTGAATCAGATTTCGGATTCGAATTTCGGATCATAATCGAATTCGAATTAAATTTATGGAGATCCGTCGGATTCGGATTCGAATTCAGATCGAGTCGAATTCTTAACGGATCGAATTCGGATTCATCAAAATCCGATTCGAATCCGATCCGTTTACAGGCCTACCTGAGATGTGAGGTCCGATCGTATCTAACCAGATCAAAGCAAGAGGTTTGACCCTAGGTAACCATGTCAAAACAAAAGTAAAGGGTGTTTGCACCTATCTAACCGATGCAAGACCAAAATGAATACACCTATCTAACCAGATCAAGACACAAAGATTGTATCTAACCAGACCAAGGTAAGAAACAAGATGGTTGGTCCTATCTAACCAGACCATTGTGGAATGCTTGACTTTATTATGAAAAGATTAATTGTAATGATATTTTGAAGTGACAATTTTTTTTTTTTCTTTTTTGTGATGAACTAATATGACATGATGCATTTGAGGATGGATAGATGATTGTAGAACCTACTATGATGAACCCTCTATGCATGAAATGGGTCGTGAGTCATGGACCCAAAACCTAAATGGGTAAGTTTTCCCAATGGGTCCAACCAGGGACCCATTCTAAAGGGGACTCAAAATGAATATGGAATTGGACCATGGGCTTAAATCTCATGGGTATAGACTCTATGAATGAAATAGATCATGGGTCGTGGACCCTAGACCATGATAAGTAGGTTTTTCTAATGGGCCCAATTGGGGGACCCATTCTAAGGTCAACTCGAAAATGGACGCGGGTTCGGACCATAGGTCCAAACCAGATGGACTCAGTACGTATGCATGAAAAAAGATATATATATTTTTTTTTGGTATAAAGATTTATGAATTATCACATATTTGGCTTAATATATGCTAAAGTTGAGACCCAACACACGTGTCCTACTACTCTGGTTTTCTAAGACCTAAACCGGGTTTTATATGCCCATAGGGTTCACAGTTATGCATCTAAAGGATAAGGGAACCCGAAACCGGTTGAACCGACCTTCACACATGGATTTCTTCACATGCTTCTCTGATCGTTCGGTTTAGGGTGGAGCGTTGGGCGCTGGCATTGCGAAAAATGGTTGCCCGACCATACACCTACTAGACTCCTGAAGCATAAGGTTTGCTATTGGGGACAATAAACTCCCGTTTGCAAGCTTACAAAGCTCCCAAAAATAGGTGAGAATTGGTGGAACAAGGTTTGTGAGTTTAATATGCAAATGCTAGTGAATTCAAGCATTCACTATATGACATTCAAGCATTTTAGCAAGAAACAATAAATATATACAAAATTGAACCACCCTAGCATGTCATATAATTTAACCAAAAAAACACACACACACACATGAAACTAATAGAGAATAAAAGAACCTATAAATCCAAGAAAAAATTCCTAAATTTGCCAAACAAAATTAAACTAAGGCTCAAACTCGCAACTCCCCAACAGAGTCGCCAGCAATGATCAACCCTAGGTCGATCGGGTTGATTTGGAGTCTCCACCATCCATTGGATTCAAGGTGTGAATGGTCACCTATAAATGGGTCAATTAATCTCAGAATGGGTCCAAAAATAAGATTTAATTATTATTTAATCAAAATAGGTAGGGAGGTTTAGTTAAGAGAGTAGGAAGGTGTGAAGCACCCACTCTCTTCCGGTTCAACCAGTTAACTGGTCTAACTTTTTTTGGCCAAAATAGCTCTAAAATCTAAAAAAGGTCTAGAAAATCACTAAAAATCCTATCAAATTCTATAAAAATAAAAGAAGGAAACACAAGGTTTATATGCATAATAAAAAAACATAACATGTAATCTAGAGCTCAAAACTAAGCAGACGGACTAGAATTTTATTAGAGTGATCAATCCAACTAGATAAGCCATTGGAAGAAATCAGATTAACACAAGCACAACGGCTGTAATTGATCAAATAAACCGAAATCCATGATGGTAATAATTGATTTACACGGTTAAGTCATGAGAGGAACCAGAAAAAAATAGCTGTTCATTCTCGGTGAAACTTGAATTAATGAGAAGAGTAGCCGACCATGGGTGAACCAAAAAGATTCATGATCTAAGACCTCTCATTTGCATAGGACCATAAATACACGAGGCAAGTCGATTAAGAAAAAGAATGAGAAACATAATTCATTTGTAGTCTCTTTTTCATCTAAACAGATTCATAACGGTAGGCAATCATGAATAATAATCAATAAAACTTCACTCATGAACTGAGAATATGACAATGGTAACATACAAAAAGAACATGATATAAAATTTTGGATTTCAATTCATGAACGAAAATCAAAGAGAAACAAAAACAAACGTAATCAACGAAACTCATACCGGTGGTACAGATCATGAGTTCGGACGAAACTATCAAAATCGATCTCTGTAACAGTATTCTAATCCGGTGTTTCTAACTCTTCGACGCCCGTGGTTGCTTGGCTCGAGATCACCACAAAGAATAAGGGACGGTGATTAGGCTTGAGCTTTTTGTTGTTTCGCATATGAACTTGGAGAGTATTCGAATATTGCAAGAAATTGGGGCTGAAGATTGTAGCAATCGAAGGGTTGGAGAGTAGGGATTGGATTGAATGATAGATAAAATTGGAAGAAGACAAAGTCTCCCAAAACAATGGAGGGGACCACGGTTTGATTTCGGGTATGTGGTTGCACGGCTAGGGTTTGCAAGGAGTGGAATGGGGTTTTTGATGCCTTCTCTTAACACGAATATAATCGGGCTTTGGTTTGAGTAGGGTTTTCTAAGAGCAGATCGAGGATGGGTTCGGCTTTTGTAGGTTTAATGGAGTTCGGCTTCCACGATGAAGAAAAAGGTGACGATGGAGATTTCTTTCGTGTGGAAGAGGAAGAAGAAACGGAGGTGGAGTTTGTGGTTTTTTCTAGGGTTTTAGAAGAAGAATGAAGAGAGGTTTCTAGGGATTTCTTACCAATTTTTCTCCTCTTTTTTTCCATTTCAATGCTCCGCTTCTTTCTTCCTCCGATCGCCCCTTTAAAGACTTCCGATCGGATCTCCAATCTCCTCCATTTCGGCCTTCTTCCTCATCCCACCAATTTCTTCTCTCTGTCCGACCAATTTCTTCTCTCTGTCCGAACCATCATAGAGTTTTGAACAACTCTCTCTTTTTCTCTTATCAATAAATTAACCATTTTTTTCCCTTTTTTCTAAAAAATTCATAATATCGGTAACGACGGATTTGTAAAATGTTAAATATATTAGAATAGATAGAAAACTAATACATTCAAACCAATACAATTCTTTATCCGAACCATCATAAAGTTCTGTCAAAAGTGTTCCTTGTCAACTTTGACCTGTTGAGAAGACAAAGAGAAAGCGGTAGAGGGACGGGTGTGTTGTAATAACTGAAGGAGGTGGTTGGAATGCAATCACAGAGCAATAAAAGCTCACAGGTTGAAGTTATTCTCTTTCTCTTTTAGTGTCTTTACTCACTATTGTTTCAAGTTTCAGAGTTTTTTGGTTTTGATTTAGATCTCCGTTCTCCAATGTTGTTTAGATCCTCTTCAATGGAGGATGGGTACTGGTATTTGTAGAGAGTTTTTCACTCTAAGTAGGACAAGTGTCACTCGGTTAAGCGTTTAGAGGGGGACCCTTGAGTGCTCAACAAATCCTGAGTGAACGTGGTCCTGGATAATATCTTGAGGGACGCGTGTATTTCAACACGGCTAAGTTACTTCTAGAGAAAGAGACCAAATCATTTCAAACCTTAAAAACTGCTC
>JAUPMG010021374.1:0-15130 GCA_031762675.1 Pachysandra terminalis | reverse complement strand
AGATTAAGTCTAATTAGTTAGGCTAATTAGGCTTCTAATCTCTCTTAGTCTGGGATCTGGGATCGGGTCATTACACATACACAATTTGTTTGTGTAGTTAATGTCACACCCCAAATCCGAGATATAGGATCTCGAGGATTTCCAAGGGAATAACCTTCGGATCCTACACGTGGATGCGAATAGCCATTCATAATGCATAACCACTATCATGGTTAATCAAAGTCTCAAATAATAAATCAACGGAAGTCTTAAATTAATAAATTGTACTAGAACCTGTGTCTAAGTTATTACAACTTAATCGTCCATAAAGGATCAAAACCAATGTAAATAATAAAACATAAGAAAATGAACTTCATTGTTCACTAAGAAAATGAACACCACATGGTCCCACCATGCCTAAAAATTAACCACATATTTCCACTATGCAAAACAAGTAACCACATAATCCCACTATGCACAACAAGTAGACAACATAGTCCCACTATGCATTACCAGTAACCACATGGTCCCATCATGCCTCAACATATAGTCTACATGATCCCATCATGCCTTGACCGTAATCCACATGGTCCAACCATATCAGAACACAGTTCCATCCAAACACAAGCACAAACACAGCACAACAAATCAATAAGTGGAAATACACACAAACATTCACTTCAAGTTAAACATACAAAAAGATCAATGCAGTAAAATATGATGCAAGTATGCACAATGAAATGTAGATGATGATGCCTATGCAATGCAGGGGTAATTAGGCTTAGCCCAATCACATGCTCATTCAATCATTCAACCATTCGACCCATTCTTTAAGGGACTTGAACCCACGGTAGAATGCCACCATTCCATTCTTTAAGGAACTTACACCCATAGTAGAATGTCACTATTCCTTCTTCATTATTCTTTAAGGGACTTTCACCACACAGTGGAACACACCAGTATATTGTAAGAACTTGAATAATCCCTAAAAATCTTAATCTAAGATCTTTGGGTAAAATAGTAATTTGATGATTTGGTAATTTGATTTCATCTATTAATTAGGATTAGAACTCTTAAAATCCTTAATCCTATAAGACACACTAGAAATTCCTTGAGTCGCTAAAACCGATTAGGTTAGCCAGATAGACTTAGGAGGCAGTTGTTGGTCAGATAACTTAACTTAACAGTTAAATAGGAAAGAAGATGATGTAACGGCCTAAACCTTTCTGATTTATGCATATTTATATTTTAGACCTTGTGATGATTTCTTCCTATGTTAGATCGCCGATCCAGTTAAATCCGACCAGGCGATCGAGTGTGTTGTGCTTAGCAGACTTAGTGCTACACACAGTAGCATGGCCCATTTTAGTATTTGGATGTGTGGTGTGGATCATATAGATCAAGGCTTGTGATGAGTGGACAGGATTTAATCTAGCATTTATGTTTTTTTGTGTAGCTAGGATTGAGGAGAGAAGGGAGTTGGTGGTGGGGAATACCAACTCCCACTAACTCTTGAATCCTATGGTCTAGATGATAGTGGTTTGATTAGAAGGATAGGATTGGTTTGGGTGGAGACTTGTGGCATGGGTCTCCATGCTTGAGAGAATCTCATGCATTTTTCTCTCTAGATTTGGTTTTGTTGGTTTTCTTATGAGCTTGAAGAAGAAAGGAGAAGAGACCTTGCATGCTTAGGATTTCATCTTGCTCTCTTGCATTTCTCAAAGGTAAGTAGATGATTTCATGTTTGTCTATAGATTGAAGTAGATTCATAGTCATTTTCTTTATTTTCTAGTTCATGCAAATCTTAAATTCTAGAAAATAGATTGGGGTTGTGTTGAATTTCATGTTGATAATGAAACCATGATATTTGGTTGGAAATGTAATCAATTTGAATGTGTAATGCTCGTGAATGTATCCCCTTTTGTTATACCTTCATTTTGGGGAGAATAACCCTTTATTTGGCTGGTTCGCGACGTTTGGCAACCTCTTGGGTGTGCCGAACGCTTTGCCGAGCATCTCCTGCGCCGTCGGTGGACTTTTCATTGCACCAAACAGGTCGCTGAGCCTCTGGAACTACTTCTAGCCTTCTGTTTTTGTCGCCGAGTTGGCTTCGGTGCGCCGAAGAGGGCGTCGAAGAGGTCACCGAGAATGGAGTCCCTAGAATTGTCACCAAGTCTCAATTCGATTCGCCGAGTGGGTTGCCGAGGCAGGTTTCGGTGAGCCGAGATGGTTGCCGAGGACCTCGCTAAGCCTAAATGTTTGGTTTCCAAATTTGATGTTTTATATAAGATGCACACTCACATTGTTTGCAATTCAAACTGACGATATATGTTCTCAAACTTATTGATTTACATCTCATCCTTTGTAACTTAGTTTATGTAATGATTGAATCTCAATATGTGAAGATGTGTTGAATAAACTCTTTAGTTAGATATAATGCACCTTGTACACTATGAAATGAATGCTTAGCTAGCATGCACCTCTACACTTACACTGCATTGACTCGAGACCATAGCTTGGTTAAAGAGAAATAACCTGTCCTCCGATACCACGCGGTTGAGTATCGTGAATTGAATAAGAGTGATGTGGTGTGAATCCCACATCTAGTGAAGAGACTGGCAAGGATGAGTTGAGGGATTAGCTACCCCAACAAACTCACTTATTGCTCAAGGGTACTTTACCCAAGGATACCCACGTTGGTGAAAACTTGGATGTATATTCGAAGAGAGAAATCTCTGTAGTATGTTTACCCAAGGATACTCACGTTGGTGAAAGCTTTGATCGAAAATCAACGAGAGAGACCTCTATAGTATGTTGATTGTCATGATTTCCTGAGGGCGCACTCACGTTGGTGGAAACCTCAGAATTTACCCTTGATTGAAAACCCATAGAACTATGTTGTACACATAGAATAGTTCTATCCCATAGTCGTAAATACAGGGATGAGGTCACGTTGGTGGGACATCCTAGCTAGAGATCTGGATCAAGAGGAAACATGTCATATTTACATATCTGATAGACTGCATTGCATACTAGATTGCTTGATTAGCTCACCTTGGTGATTAATGTCAATTAGGTGCACAACATGCATAATAAATACTCGACCTCATGCATTTCATTTCATTAAATTTCCTTATTGAGCAGACTAGATATATTGAGTAATGACTTGACTCTAAGTTAATCATGAACAATTATGAAGTTATTTACTTACTGGCTTTTATAGCTCATGCTTTTTAGCAACAACTTTCATGATCTTTAGTTGAGAAGGTAGCTGAAGGGAGTAAAGTCAAGGAGGATCTTTCTGGTTGAGAAGTCTGGTCAAGAAGAGAGAGTCTAGTTTGGGTACCACACTCTAGTAGAACTTTAGTGTTGGTCTAGAATTAGACTTTTCCTCTTTTAGAACTTATCAAGTTTAGATTTTGTAAATTAGTTACTTATATCGTATTAGAACTGTTAAGGTCTTCCGCTTATGTTTTGACCATTGTTATCCACTCCCATGAAAATATGGGGTGAGAGTTACGAATAAATCAGAAGTCTCAGAAATTGGGATTTTCTGGTTGGTTCGTGACATATACATATTCCACTCCTTAAGGGACTATTACCACACGGTGGAACACACTAGTACACATATATATAGTCAATCCCATTGACTTCCAGTGGATACTCCCAGCACCACTCACAACCATTCATAATTAATACATAGTCAATCCAATTGACTTCCAGTCAATACTCCCAGTATCACTCACAACACACAGTGGATACTCCTAGCACCACTAACAAATACAATACATACATCGCAATCATTCATGCATAGGTAGTGGATACTCCCAGCACTACTCATACATCATACAATTAGACATTAGAACCAATCATAAGATAGACCAGTGGATGCTACAAGCACCATTCAAACAACTCAATTTCCTATACTAAAATTACTAACCTTCCCAACCTTATCCTGTAATACAATTACTATGTCCAAACTCCTTAAAGTCATAATCTCATGATATCATATTCAGAACTGCCCTATTTTCCTGAAAATCAAACCCCATTATACACTTTATATCATACGACCTTAATCATTCTTTTTGCAAACAAACCAACCTCGTACACATGTGTAAATCACCTCAAAAAAGCTTCCCCTGAATTTTGGGTCTATATGGGGTTCGGTTGATCCTGGGTATCTACCGAGGTTCTTACCGAGAATCTTGGTAGATGATCTACCGAAGTTTGGTAGATAGTCCCGAGAGCATGTTTTCCCTGGGCATTTTCGGTAGATGTCTCGGCATCTACTGAGAGTCCTACCGAGAGCCTAAATTTAGCCCAGAAAAGGTTTTTCTCTTAGGGCTTCATGCCCACACTCTCATATACATGTTTTTACACTTCTAAACATCACATAGTTGATTCAAATCACCATGAATCTATTCAAAACTCAACCTTTCAAATCTATACTATACATATAGATCTTCATTACACAAATCATTCAGCATACATGGAATAATTATGGAAAATCATAATCAATTTATATGAACTCATAGGAATATCACAACCACATTAAACTTGAATCTAAACATTCTTAATCATGTAAACATACAAATCACTCATATAGATGTTATTCAATACCCATATACAAAATACTGCAAGATCATATCAAGTTGTTCAGATCATGCATAAGATCATCAAATCATGCAATCCCAACTTATATCTATAGCATCATTAAGATATATAGATATAACTATCGTAAAATCGATGGGAATCCCTACCTCTTTCTTCTCAAACCTTTCTTTGCAGATTTCCAGTACTAGAAGATCACCAAGCCTCCTTCCTCCATAGCCTTTCTTCCTTCTTTCCTCATCTCTTCTTCTCTCTTTTTCTCTACAGTAAAACCCAGATTTGGTTTTCTTCTCTTGATCATGTACACCAAAGCAATGGAATAGGTTATGGAAACCTTCCCATGCTTGCTTGTGTCCTTTTTAGAAGGTGGAGAGAATTAGTTCTTCCCATCTCTATCTGTAACTTCCTAATTCAAATTCAGTCTAAAGGAAGGTCTAAACTACCGCGAATGAATTGGTTCATAGACACCTCCATCCCCCTTGTCTTACATGCCCATTTCAAACCCTATGCTCCATAAAGTTTTAAAATTACTTAGGTGACCCCATTATTTTTAATATTACACAATGGACTTTATATTTTGTTGAAATTACAAATTCTACTAATTTCAATTATTTAGATACACAACCCTACATAATCTTTCACAGAGGATTTTCATTGTTAAATAATTGAATTATATTAATTATAATTTAAAGGCATGGGTCGTTAGAGTCTACCCCCTTTAAAGGAATTTTGTCCCGAAATTTACGGCTGTCCCTATTCTGTATTCAAACTAATAATAGAGTCTATTTCACAGTATATCAGTGGGCTGAAGTCATCCCATTATTATAATTACCTAACACATATGTTTTAAGTAAAGTAAAGGTATCTACATATATAAGTTTCAATCACCCTAGTGCGAATTTTATAACATTAATATCATCATGCTGTTAATTAATCAATCTTAAATCTCGCCATATGATAAAAAGAACTAGTTTGCAGAGAATGTTCATAAGATTACCTACTCAACCGATTTATGATTTTGCTTTACGTTCACTTTCATAATAGGGAAGTGTTGACCCTAAAGTTTATGAGTGTCAACTGCATATAATCCTAACCAGTATAATTTCTATGGTCATATATTTCTAAGCTTCTATTTATCATGATGACATAAATATTATATTGTAACTAACGCGGTTAATTGTTATCATTTAATAAATTTAACATGAATAAAATCACAATACACACATTGAGACACACACGTTGTTAAATTAATATTACAAATTAATATAATACCACAAAAGTATCATTCATAGCATTACTATACTATTAGGTCACTCCCACAACATTCCATTATCACAACAGTTTGCATAACACTGCACAAAGATTGAAGAATCACATAACACAAAGCCATCAATCACTAAACGCATTCACATCACAAATACACGTTTAATGAGGGCAACCGACACTCATGCAACAATCAGATGATGAAAGATAAACACACACAAGTTGTAATCGACATGGATGATATGATGCCTAATGCTCAAACACATACAAAGAATGAAGATGATAAAATGAATACAATACAGAGTTGTTAGGTTTAGCATGACCATGAAATCACACACAGAAAATCTATACTTAACACTTGGTCACCACAGATCTCACACAAACCATAAATAATTCATACTCTAGGCATACCCATACTACTAATGTCTCAAGCCTACTCACATTGCACCTATACCACTCATCATACACTATACTTACATAGTGCACTTATTTACAATTCAATATTGTTATTTCCATACACTCACGCCTTTTGTTTTCTCGTAACATGTATTATTTACACTATGTTTTATTTCACATTTAGTCAATACCAAGATAATTTCTTTTCTATATTTTGCAATAATATCTATATTAATTCTTCTTTCATATTCTATTGTAATTTATTTTCTCTCAAAAGTTATCACTTTTCATTTATGTTCAATTCAATATTAGTATTTTAAACAAATTAAGATATTATTATTCATTACTCCATTAGTTTATTCATCTATCATTTCATTATTTAAATCTCTCATTAATCCTAGCGACTTCATTAGTTATAATTATTTTCAAGGTTCTAGACTCATGGTAATATGTCTACAGACAACACCCTCAAAGTATATAAACAACTTGATTATATTTATCATACAATATTAGACACATTTTTCTCAAAACCTTTATTTCAATTCAAAGTATATAACTTAATTAGGTGAATACTTAGTTTTTATTTGATGGTTGAATCGGGCCAAGTCAGAATTTAAAATAAGTTCTCTAGATGTAGATCTAAATTAAAATCTTAGTCATATCATATAAATTTTAATCACTACAATAATTAAATATTTTATTCACTTTTGTTTTCATCACTTATTCTTTTATTTGTATATTTGTCTAATTCCTCTCTATTTTCAAGAACTTCGATTCAATGCATTTGCAACTACATTTTCTCCAATTTCTGGAAAATAATTTGTTTTAGTATCGTAATTAATTTTATAGTCATATCAATCAACCGATTTTATATCTTTGATTATCATGTCTTTTAAAGACAAGGTAATCCAATATACTAATGATAAATTTCATCCTTATAATGCACTTCTAGACTTTTCAGAAGTAGTGGTATCCCTACTCTAAATTGTCTATCCAACATTATCGATAAAGTTATACACCAATGCAACCCTACTCAAGATTGAGCAGTTTACACATAATACTTAGTAAGAAGCTTATAATTCTATAAGTAAACTTCCTATGCCGACATGTATCTAAGCTTAAAGTTTGATAGTTTTATATGAGTATACTCACAAGTATCACATGTAAGCATCGAAGGCATGCCACTCCAAAATAATCACACAATGTCAAACAATTGCAAGAAGCACTCAACACACATTCAAAGCATCTCACAAGGAGTACACACTATAGAACAATCACGGCATTCACAAAATTCTGCAAACCAATCAGGTTGTACTCACTACAAAATCTCATGTGATTCCTAAGTTTACATGTCTCTATGTTTCTTCCTAGCTTTAACTAAACTTGATAGCCTCTATATCTCCAACCTAAAGCAGTTATAGTGAGTAGTCACACAATCATATTTAAGCAAAAGGTATATCATTGATGTACTTGCGTCATACCAAATAATTTACAAGAAATCACCCATCACATATTCATAAAAGTGAATTCTAGATTAACAAGTTTCTATGTTATCATCCTAGGGTCTCACTACACTCTTGTATAGACTCTAGCATTACTACTTACAACAATCACACATGTAGTCATACAATCCGCATTATGCGTACACACACGATACTAAATTCTTAGCATTCACACACAACACTCGTTTCAAACCAATTCATAAAAGCCAAGCCATTCTTAAAAGCTACCCAACACACTTTTCCCACATAGGCTCACATAAACGTACCACACTACTTAATCACATATTATACCAGAATATATTGCACACAAAACAAAGATGTGGATAGGTTCACATGTTTCTAGGTTTTCATCCTAGGATTTCACTATTCCCTAAGATTTCCCAAAGCCTAAACAACTTAAAACCTAGAGCTCTGATACCACTCTCTCACGCCCCAAATCCGAGATATAGGATCTCGAGGATTTCTAAGGGAATAACCTTTGGATCCAACACGTGGACGCGGATAGCCATTCATAATACATAACCACTATCATGGTTAATCAGAGTCTGAAATAATAAATCAGCTAAAACCTTAATTAAACAAAGTGAACAACAACCCGTGTCAAAGTTATTACAACTTAATCGTCCATTAAGGATCAAAACCAATGTAAATAATAAAACATAACAAAATGAAATTCTTTGTTCACTAAGAAACTGAAAATGAAAGCCATACTAGCAAGTCCATCGCCCATATCCATCTCTCAATCGAGCTGGTCACCTATTTCAATATAGCGTAAGCCGAAGCCTCGTAGAGAAATCCAAAGAAATTACAATAACAATCTTCATAGATATATAACAACACAGGTTAATTCATACAATTTCACCCAACAGATAATACAACAGTCACAATGTATTCGCATGCTCATTATCATATTAAATCACACACATTCAACATGTATATCCCATAGAACATTGTAATCCCATTACACTTGAAAAACACACATATAGGCATATCACATCATAACAAATTTGTTCACATGGTCCCATCATGATAAATCATAAGGTACACATAATCCCATCATGCATTCACACCTAATCCACATAGTCCCACTGTGCATCAAAGTATAACCAACATGATCCCATCATGTACAAACACTTAAACCAACCACATAGTCCAACTATGCACACAAACAAACCAAATAGTCCCACTATGCACAACATGATCCCACCATGCCTAATAAGTAACCACATAGTCCTACTATCCAAAACAAGTAACCACATAGTCTTACAATGCACAACAAGTAGACAACATAGTCCTACTATGCATCACCAGTAACCACATGGTCCCACTATGCCTCAACATATAGTTTACATGATCCCATCATGCCTTGACCATAATCCACATGGCCCCACTATGTCAAACCACAGTTCCATCCAAACACAAGCACAAACACAACACAACCAATCAATAAGTGGAAATACACAAAAATATTCACTTCAAGTCAAACATACACAAAGATCAATGCATTAAGATATGATGCAAGTATGCACAATTAAATGTAGATGATGATGCATATGCAATGCAGGGGTAATTAGGCTTAGCCCAATTACATGCTCATTCAATCATTCCATCATTCAACCCATTCTTTAAGGGACTTGCACCTATGGTAGAATGCCACCATTCCATTCTTTAAGAGACTTGCACCCACGGTAGAATGCCACCATTCCTTTTTCATTATTCTTTAAGGGACTTTTACCACATGGTAGAATACACCAGTATGCCAAACCATTCCTTAAGGGAATTTCACCACACGGTAGAACACACTTGTATACATATTCCATTCCTTAAGGGACATTCACCACACGGTGGAACACACCAGGACATATATATAGTCACAACCATTCATAATCAATAGATAGTCAATCCCACCCATTGACTTCCATTCGATACTCTCAGTACCACTCACAACACACAGTGGATACTCCCAGCACCACTCACAAATTCATACTAGCATTGTATGATATCGTGATTGTTGTGTATGGCACGACCTGGAACGAGATGTGTTACTTGGTTGTGATATGGTGAATGTACTAGTGAGAAGACACTAGGAACTCATACTGGTATTGTATGTGATTGATAGTATGATCTTGTACAATAATATCACTTGGATGTAATATCTTGAATGGACTAGTAGGATGATTTGGAACTGCATACACGATTGCATGACCCGTAGCGTAACATGTGTGAACAGTTAATGTTTGACTGTGTTAGATTCATATGATTATAGAGAATGTCATCATTGCATCGTATCATCAATTCTTGAATGTACATATATTATGATTTGACATATCCATATTGAGTGATGCATTTCCACTTAACGCATATGTTGCATATCATGTAGTTTGTGTGCTAATATCATTCATGTAATGGACATGCATGCATGACCAGTCCTTGTGAGGATTTGGACCCCGGACTACCATGGCTCCTTCATGGAGGACCATTGGGTAACATGTGAGGATACTTGGACTTCTGTGAGAAGTGCCAAATGAGAGATATGGAATCTCGGATGTCCCCAAGGAGGGATTAATTATTCAAATCTCAGTTGATTTGAGGGTGAGGGACTTGCAACCCCAAGAGCCCATGGATACTTGTATATATATATATATATATATACATCTTACATATATATATGGATGACGACCGTTCGGTTGTATGTGTGTAATTGATGGACACGGGGGATATCTTGGAGGAGCCCTGGATTCGTTCCCATGATCAAAAATAGAGGTGGGGCATGACTTTCCCATGGGTTGTGACTCCCTAAAACTATGTTGTACGCATAGAATCGGCGAGGTGGCCTTAGCCCGAAAGGGGCCGTGTATCCCTGAGTTAGATACGCAGTGCTACAGTCTGGATCAAGCGTGAGACATCAAGACAACACACAGAGTTGATACGATTCATGTGCATATCACGTGTTTGATGAGGCCATTGTGTGTGGGCCCATTTAAGCATATATATCTGTTCACGTCATTGCATAAAAAATGAATGAACCCTGCATTGATCATGGAATCCCATGCATGCATCATGGTCATCCTGATTATTACATTGCACGTGTACATTGCACTTGCTGAGCGCGTAGCACAGGCCTTCTTGGCTCCAACATTTCAGGTACATAGTTAGTACTGCTGTTCGGACCCCTGGATGATGTGGAGGTGATGACGAGAAGACTCTGCCTCTTCCGTGTATATGGTGATTGGATGAGATGTATTTTGTTTAGAGTTGATGTACTCTTTTAGCTAGGCTATGTATTCGTCCTTTCTTTGTACTTGTGGATGTTAATGATGTATTTTAAGCTTGTCTTGTTTAAACATCGTTATGCTCATTTTGGTTCCGCAAATTATTTCTCTGCTTTCAGTATTATTTTACTGCTTTATGGTTAAAGGTTACCACTCCCTTGGGTTGTGTGTTTGGAGAAGGGAGTGAGAGTCAAGCTTGGATCCCTAGAGTTAAGCTCATGTGCGTGTGAGTCATTCTTTAGTGTTAGGGTCGTGACAAAGTGGTATCAGAGCAAATGATCCTTAGTTTAGATCATAGCATAGTAGAGAGATGTGAGTAAAAGGGATAGATGTATATAAGACTGGGAATTAGGATTGATTTTTCAGTTGTGTACCCTTAGAGGTTGCTTTCTGATGGATGCTGAAGGATAGAGAGCTCACTCTTCCTGAACATCTAAAGATTGAACCTTAAGGAGGTTTTCTGTGGCGAGTATGCTGGGTTGGAAAGTTCAGTGGGACTTAATAACCAAAGGCTTGTTGTGTGTTGATTTCTAAAACGTATATCACTATGTAAAACCCTAACACTGAGCAAGTACCTCCATAAGTATAAGGGACGATGTAGTTGCAAATGCATCCATGCCCTAGAACTTATGAAAAGGAATGTGTGTTAGAGTAATTATTAAGGAAAGATAAAAGATACATTATAAATTATATATAATGGTTTAATCTCAAGAGATTTATACAAAATCTAATTGATTAAAATAAATGATAAGTGGATTAACAGGACCTAGATTACATGATTCTAATATCATACTTAAGTATTTTTTTTAAAACCTGCTTGTTGTAGCTGATTTGGATTGTGATGTGATGATTGTTTCCTGGATTCTTGTCATGGATACGAGTGATTGACTTACTTCCGTGTTGAGAGTTGTGACTTTCATAGAGATGGAGATGTTACTGGTGGTAGGGGATATTGTGAGTCCAATTCCTGGAGAGTATCACGTGGACTGGTATCTTGTGGGCGGGCCGAGAGAGAGGCTGACAGGCTACAAATACTGACGGGCCAGAGTGACACACAAGAGTCCCATGTTGGAGCTGAGCCATACTAGAAATTTAGTTGACTTACCTTGATTGCTGAGGTTTGAGTAGAGTGTTGATATGGATAATGTAGAGATTGAGGATGTTGATGTGCATTTAATGTGTTTACCTATTTGCACATAGTGTTCAGATTGATTGATGGAGTGATTCTTGAGTTGTCTTCTCACCCTCTACCATGTGGTTTCAGAATGGCTGCAAAGAGGAGCAGTGGAGCAGTTGGAGTGGATCCGTCGGAGGATCAGAGAGATCAAGACCCTCATTTGTCAGGAGTGTATCAAACCCTGGAGGATGTGGCAGATCTTTGGAGGCAGAGGCAGGTTCAGCGTGAGGTGCCACCGGTAAGGGATCCGGCGGGCAAGTTATTGGAGAGGTTCAAGAGGATGGGACCCGCGGTGTTTAAGGGTACCACGGAACCATCGAAGGCACTATATTGGTTAGATCGGCTGGAGCATACCTTCGAGGCTCTAGAGTGTGAGGATGCAGACCGGGTGAGGTTAGCTGTCTTCATGTTGGAGGGTGCGGCCCGCAGTTGGTGGAAGACTTCTTCAGCGACATTCGCGGGAGGAGAGATCTACTAGGAGAGGTTTAAGCAGCTGTTCTTGGAAAAGTATTTTCCTGAGAGCGTGAGGAAGGAGAAGGAAGTGGAATTCCTGAGTTTGGAACAGGGGACCATGTCAGTAGCAGAGTACGAGGCCAGATTTGCAGAGCTATCTCAATTTACCCCGTATGCAGTGGACATAGAAGAGAAGAGAGCGCATCTTTTTGAGAATGGACTACAGAGGAACATCAAGGACAAGCTAGCTGTTGGAGTATTCACGAGCTACAACGACGTCGTGTACATTGCGCAAAAAGTAGAGAGGAACAATGCGAGGTATGTGAAGATCCTAGAGCAGAGGCAACAAGAGTGGAAAGCGAGGAAGGAGAGGTATCATGCGAGGCGAGCTTCCACAGAGGAGAGTGAGAAGCAGAAGAGCAAACGGAGCAAAGCACCGGAGCGGTGACGTCAGCCATGATGTCCGAATCCTTTACGGTACAAGATTTGCTACAACTGTAGGCAGCTGGGACATTTTCAGAATGCATGTAGAGCACCGCCTGGGAGTGAAACGACCGGTCAGCAGGACCTTCAGCCCCCGCTCGACCAATTGTATGCCGTCGCACCACCGGTTCTACCCTATGAAGATGAAGCATGGGAGCCTGAGCCGCCTGGAGACGAGATGGAAGTTACTGTACTACTTCCTTCGACTCTTTTATTTTGCCTTTATGGCACTAACACATTGCACTCATTCATGTTGCATGTTCTTGATATGTTGGTTTTGTTTGCAGTTCTTTGCTTGGAGGCCTAGATTGACCGTAGAGGACCCGTTTCTTGGTGGAGGATGTGTGAGTCTTGTCCTGTTTCCATGGGAGAGACTAAGACCCCGTTAGACCTGTTGTGTTGCCTGTGAATAGGTTTGTTGCTGTTCTGGGTATGGACTGCGTAGCAGGACACTGTGTGGAGTCTGTCTGCTTTAGTAGTGTTGAGACCATTTGCGTTCCTGAACGACTACCTATGGGAGTTAAGGGGCTTTGATTGGATGTGTCTGATAAGCTAACCGTACTCGACTTGTGGTTCGTTGAAGGAATTTAGTTTTTGAGACTGTCCCTATTGTGCATCCGTCTGGAAATATGTTCCGAGACGCACCGAGTTTGCCACCTAGGAGGAAGAGGAACCTTCCATTGACTGAGTGTAGGGTGAGAACCCTTTTTGCTTTGTCTCTTTGGGACTGTGTGTTGATTTCGAGGACGAAATCTTCTTTTAGGAGGATAGGTTGTAACGCGCTGGAAAATTCCGTTTTCTTCTTTGGGCGTTTCGGTAATTTCTTTGCTTTTGGTGGTGATTGGTCAATTCTGGAGTCCAATCTTTTATTTGGGTGCACCCTTGTTGTGTGTTGTGACCCACACCACATCCTTGCTCATTTAATGAGCTTGGATGGTTGAGATTTGTTCTCCCATCCAAGCGGCAATGGAGGGCTCAGATTCATTTGGTTTTGAGGAGAGGGATTAAGAGACAAAATCTCAAAATCCTAACTTCATTTGTCTCATGAGAATTTTGACTATGCAAAGAGAGGAAGAAAAGAGCTTCAAGAAGAAGAACTCCAAGAGGAAGAGGAGACCTAGCTGGAGAGGAGATCAAGCTGTGCCGCCATTGTCATTCACAAGAAGATTGTTGTTCAGGTAAGTGTATTATGTACACTTGTTGTGTTCTTCTTGGGATTTCCCATGACTTCTTCACACATGTTTGGAGAATTGTGTGTTTGTTATTGTCAAGAAATCATGAACATCATTTGTGGAATGAAATTCACGAGTTGATATGCTAAATATTGATATTACATCAATTAGGTTTAGTTCATTGTTCATATTCTGTTTAATGATTCTTAAGATTCTTTGTGTAATCATTAAATGATGTTTGATTGTTTGTAATTAGATTCCCTTATGATTAGACTCTCTTCCAGACCTAATTTAGTCCTAGAAGGTGACTTGGGGGAAGAATTGGGAAAAACCCTAAGTGTTGGAGCGAATTGGGGCAAAAACCACAAATCGCGTCTGTTGGCGGGTGAATCGGTCCGCCGATGACACTCGCCAGCATAATTAGGTGCAAGCGCGTCCCTGTCGATGGGTACGCCGGTCCACCGACGGACTCGCCGACTGTATGTGGATTTCTCAGAGTGTTGATCGGTGGGTGGACAGTTGCACCGACTACACCCACCGACGGAGTCGATGGACGATTTGGTGGCGCCGACGAACCCGCCGATGGCATTGGACTTGATCATTTAGTTTGGACTTGGTCGGTGAGTCGTCGGTGGCATCGACGGACTCAGACGGATATGGAATGGGGTGGACGGTGGTATCTGTAATATCCCGGAAATACCGGCAAGGGTATTTCTGTCTTTTTGTAAATATTTCGTTATTAAATGCGAGAAATTTCCTTTGCAAATTAAATAGATTTAATTTGGTGTTAATAGGATATATAATATAATTATTGTATATATA